>JAMYXO010000051.1:107500-110000 GCA_033310375.1 Conus canariensis | reverse complement strand
GCCGCCCCCTGCAGCAGCTCACCAGCAGGTGCCGCCCCCTGCAGCAGCTCACCAGCAGCCGCCGCCCCCTGCAGCAGCTCACCAGCAGCAGCCGCCCCCTGCAGCAGCTCCTCTCGAAATGATGCCAGAAAAGCTTCTGATCTGCCTGCCTCGTCTCAGGCAGAGTTGAACAACAAAAACAGTGTATGGGACATGCTGTCGAAATGGTCAGTGTCTGACAGAGCTTCTGTTGCACTGATTGGTGATTCGGTCATTAGAGACATTGACCCACGCAGAATAGTGCCACGACAAGACTTTATTTCCAAAATCTGTGTCTCGGGCATGTGTACTGGTGCCTTGTTTGACTGGTTACGAGACCATAGTAGATGTCCTGATGTCAATGTGATGATCATGCATGTGGGTGTGAATGATTGTAGAACGACAGGAGAGGTCTCCAAACAGACATGGTGCGACCTTATTCACCTGGCTTCTCATACTTTTCCAAATGCTAAAATATTCCTTAGTTCTATAATACCTGCAAGAGGAAAACACCACCTTAATACCTTTATTTCCCCAACCAATCTCAATATGCAGAAAGCTTGCGAAATGCTGAATGTAGAATTCATTGATAACTACAACACATTCACAACCACAAACGGAAACCCTAAATTAGCATTTTACAGCAACTTGATTCACCCCAGCAAAACAGGCACTGCCAAACTGGCAATTCATTTTAAGCAGTTTATGTTTCCATCTCAATTTCATGATTTTAACTCCAGACAGTATGGACCAGTATCTTCTCAGTTTAGTTCTAACCGTCCAATTCGTAATGTAAATAACTGTCATCCTATCCAGAACCAACAGAATAGGTTCCCAGACGACCACAGACAGCAAAACAGTGCCCACTTCATGAGTATCCACCAATGGAATCCATGAGTCACTACCCTCCCCTTTCTCACAGACACACCTCAATGCCGACACAAACTTCAGGCGCCTCTGATCGTTCACTTCATGGCCCTTTTCTTCCACCCCCCTCCACTCTCCTCTACCCTCCCCTTTATCACCCCCTCCACTCTCCACTACCCTCCCCTTTATCACCCCCTCCACTCTCCACTACCCTCCCCTTTATCACCCCCCTCCACTCTCCACTACCCTCCCCTTTATCACCCCCCTCCACTCTCCACTACCCTCCCCTTTTTCACCGAGACAACACACTGCCGACACAAATTTCAGGTGCCTCTGATCTTACATGTCGTGGCCCTCCTCCCCCACCCCCCTCCACTCTGTATAACTGCGATCAGACAACTCAGTCAAACCAATGCTTACCGCATTATCCCCCTTTTCCGGTAACGAACCGTGTTGCTCCTGTGCACACTAGAAGCTTTTATGACCATGTGATAAATCCTGACAATACCGTGACAATGACACAAACACCACCCCCAGCTATTCCTTACGACCAGTTTTTGTTCAACCTTATGACATCCTTCATCAACACTCAAATGCAACAGCGTCAATATGCTCGTTGAATACACAATGGTGTGTGTGTGTGTGTGTGTGTGTGTGTGTGTGTGTGTGTGTGTGTGTGTGTGTGTGTGTGTGTGTGTGTGTGCGAGCGCGCGCGTGTGCATGTGTGTTTATGTTTCATCATGATTATATGTATATATATGTGTGTATATATGTATATATATATATATATATATATATATATATTGTGTGTGTGTGTGTGTGTGTGTGTGTGTGTGTGTGTGTGTGTGTATGTATGTGTATGTATATGTGTGTGTATATACATGCGTATGTATGCATGTATATGTATATATGTATGTGAGAAAAGGAAAAGACAGTATGGAGTTGGTGCTTGTGAAAGTGTTGCATCTCGCTGGACTGTGGTGGAAGTCACTAACTGAAAGAAGATTATTTGTATTTGTTGTAGACAGTTGTTTCAGGCCACTGCTGCAGCGAATGGTGTCATGTGGGTATTTGTTATATGTGTTGAGAATACACAAACATTATCTTTTCTTGCTTTCTAAGAACGAACACGTTTCTGTGTTCAAACGTTTATATATAGAAATATTGCCTATTCGCACTTTGATTGTGATTTTCGCTTATTTTCGCTTTTCGATTGTGATTAATATAAATTATATTAGTCTTTTCCTTGTATATTGTTTAATTTTGCTTAGACTGACTATAAGACTTGCTCGAGGCCTCGGTATCTTTGCTCAGGGCTCGAGCGAGTGTATGTATGTGTGATATATATATATATATATATATATATATATATATATATATGTATGTATATATATATGTATGTGTATGTATGTATGTATATAATATATATATATATATATATATATATATATATTCTTAAAAATTCTATTTCACTTTTTGTTATATATATATTTAAAAGTTAAGAAAACTGTTCTTCACTAAGTCCACAACTAACTGCAACGTGTCTTTAACTTTGGACACATGGCCTACTAAACAGGGACTCCGAATAGGCTATTTGAATATCAACAACTCAAGA
>JAMYXO010000051.1:80000-100000 GCA_033310375.1 Conus canariensis | reverse complement strand
TAAACTGGGAGTACGTTTATATGCTTTGCATCTTGTTCTTTTTCTTCTGAAAACATTCTACATCTTCACCCATTATCTGAGCACGTGAGTGTCACAGAATCGGATCATAAAGGAGTGGTGTTGGAATCAAACGACAATTGTGGCTTTGTTTGTGGTCCGGGATTCTGACGTTTGAAAAACAGTCATTGAAAAGAAAATCATTTGTTGAAACATTGAACAGATTCTTAGATGTCTTTGTCAAGGGAAATGAAGAGGTAGGCTGTGTCAAAACAATGGAAGTTATGTAAAGTGGAAATCAGAAATTTTTGCACTGAATTCGGTAAATCATTATGGTGTCAAACATAAGATAAATCACACAGGTAGTCCCCCCCCCCCCCTCCCTTTTTTTTCTTTATTCATGATGGAGAGATTGTTGGCCTGCACTTTTTTCCCCCACTATTAGATTGTTCGTCTTTGTATTTGATTTTATTCAAGTTTAAAAGGCTGTGCCACTCTTGAATAAAAGTTACTGAGTTAGGTTTTCTTATGGGAGCAAGAGTTATCCTACTTGTTTATTGTTAGTTGTTTACTGTTCCCTGCATCATTTCATGTTCAATTTCGTTTCAATTAAATCGATGTTACTTGTATTTGTTTCTGTCCGTCTTTGTGTTTGTCCTTTGATCTCCCTTGCATCCTTGGGTGGATCCTCAAGCGTAGACTCAAAGATTGCCCCCAGCATTTTATACTGTTTGCATAATGTCTTTAGTTTTTCAGCAACTTTTTTCCTCCCCACACTTTCGTTTTGAAACATTTACTACCCTTCGCTGGCTGCTTTGGGGGTGCTGTTGGATTCTTTTTTGAACCCTTGGTGGTGAGAACACCACAGTATTATGGACTGTGGTGTGTCTCTATTCGACGCCAGGAGCACAGACACAACCAGCTGTGTCTCCCTGATGAGTCCAATCCAGCAGACGAAAGGTCTAGGAGCAGGCAATACAAATAGATCTGCCTTCGAGAAGCACAACGATGGTTCCCTCATGCAGCTGGAGAAGAGTTTTCATATTCAAAATATATTTTTTTTAATTTCATGTTCCCATTTTCTTCATCAGCATCCCCCCCCCACTCCCCATCCCAAGTTCAAATCATTGCCAAGTCGTTGTTGGCCTGCGCTTGTTTTCCCCCACTATTAGATTGTTCGTCTTTGTATTTGTCTGACTTTCGTCGAGTTTAAAAGGCTGTGCCAGCCTTGAATAAAAATGAGCAAGAGTTACCCTACTTGTTAATTATTTGTCTGTTTTGTTGAATAGTCGCATACTATTCCAAACGTCTGCTGACATTCAGAACGATGAATAGTAATGGGACAATCATGCTCGGGCAAAGTCAGTCAGTCTTTTTTGCACGGTTTTGGTAATTAGTCATTTGAGAAACAAAAGGGGAGGAAATGAGAGGGGATAGGGAAGAGAGAAATAGCGAGGGGAAGGAAAGGGAGGAGGGGCGGCGAACGTTAAGCAATTATTCAGCCCGTCTTTATGGAGGGGTGAGGTAAATATAATGTTATGACTGCTGTTTCGGAATTTCAACGCATAATATTTGTATGTAAAAGACAACAACTGTATCATTTAAAACATGAGGTATTGCCGATGACTCAGTCATTCATGGAGATTTTAAAACACACGCACACACCACGTATATAAACAAATAGATAGGACATGAATATATTATCCAATTATTGTCATGATAAGTAAATAATGCATTCTTAATGTCTTTAATCAAAAACGATAAACGTAGGAACGACTCCAAACCTGCATTTATTTTAAAATCATGAGCCATCTTCTGTTATGGTCTTGTTGTACATAGTATAATCTGTGTGTGTGTGTGTGTGTGTGTGTGTGTGTGTGTGTGTGTGTGTGTTTAACAAATCTAAAAGAAATGTTAGCAAACCGCCCAAAAACGAGAACAAACGTATCACAAGACAAAAGATGACGCGTTTTGACCTCTTAGGTCTTCTTCAGGCAAGATACAAAACAAATATTACAACGAAAAAGAACGAACGATCACTTATCTTCGATCACTTCAGCGCAAGATAGGCGTTGGATGAAAACGAGGCTGCCAAAAGAGAGATTATGTATGAGCTAAGGCTGTACCTAAAACAATTATATTATTTATGGTAATTATGATGATCAAAACATTGAAAAAAAAAATGAAGACAGGTTTACTACCACTTTTGGTGATAATATGGCAATAGCAGTTGTAGTATGGGAGAAAGGAAAATGGGTTAGATGATTTTTATACAGCGTGGTTGCCGTGGCAACAGTCTTAGCGGCGATGGCGGTGGTGATGCTAATGGTAGTGTTAGTATCATCAATACTAACAATCGTATTAATGATGGTAATAATTCTACTGACAAATAAAACATGATATGTGTGTGTGTGTGTGTATAAATAATGCTGAACAATTAAGTAGTGGGGGAAAACAAGTGCAGGCTAACAATTCTTCGGTCATTATAATAATGACTTCGCAAAGATTTGAACTTTTAGAGGAAAAAAAATGAAGATGAAGAAAATGGGGGAAATATATTATATATATGAGAAACCCTTCACTAGCTGCCTGAGGGAACCACCGTGATCCCTCTTGAAGGAAGATCTATTTGTATTGCCTGCTCCTAGGCTTTTCGTCCGCTGGATCGGACTCATCAGGGAGACACGGCTGATTGTGTCTGCCCTTCTGGTGTCAAATAGAGACACACCACAGTCCATAATTCTGTGGTGTTCTCACCACCAAGGGTTAAAAAAAGAATCCAACAGCATCCCAAAGCAGCCAGTGAAGGATAGTAAATGGAATAAAACGAAAGTGTGCAGAGGAAAAAAGTTGCTGAAAAACTAAAAGCATTATGCAAACAGTATAAAATGTAGGGGACAATCTTTGAGCCTATGCCTGAGGATCCATTCAAGGATACAAGGGAGATCAAAAGATATGGAACAGTCTGAGTGGTCAGCTCTGCTGTTCAATAACTCAAGCAATGTCAGTGGCTAAGAATTGTGCAGGACAACCTTTACTTGGATCTCCTAAGAGATGCAATCTCCCACTGATTGACCAAACAATATAATGCTGAACAATTAAGTAGTGGGGGAAAACAAGTGCAGTCTAACAATTCTTCGGTCATTATAATAATGACTTCACAAAGATTTGATCTTTTAGAGGAAAAAAAAATGAAGATGAAGAAAATGGGGGAAATATATTATAAATATGAGAAACCCTTCACTAGCTGCCTGAGGGAACCATCATGATCCCTCTTGAAGGCAGATCTATTTGTATTGCCTGCTCCTAGGCTTTTCGTTCTCTGGATCGGACTCATCAGGGAAACACGGCTGATTGTATCTGCACTTCTGGTGTCAAATAGAGACACACCACAGTCCATAATTCTGTGGTGTTCTCACCACCAAGGGTTAAAAAAAGAATCCAACAGCACCCCAAAGCAGCCAGTGAAGGATTGTAAATGGAATAAAACGAAAGTGTGGAGAGGAAAAATGTTGCTGAAAAGACACACACAGATATATATCTATATATAAAAGACACACACAGATATATATATATATAGATATGTATATATATATATATATATATATATATATATATATATATATATATATCTACAAGGTATGGAAAAACAACATACCATTCAGCCAGATGCTACGCGCTCGCAGATTATGCTCAAAGGATGAAGCCTTCACCCTTCGCTGCTGAGAGATCCCCACCCCCTTTTTTTCTCACCTCCTCCCTCTCTCCCTTCCCTCTCTCACTCTTTCTCCCTCCCTGTCGCTCTCCCTGTCTCTCAGCTTGCCCCATTCACTTAAATTATTCCTCCTTCTCTCTGTACCAAAACTTTCCGACTCCCCTGGGTTTTCTCCCCTCTTCACCTATCCCCCTATTTTCCCCCCTTCTAGCCCCCCCCCCCCCCCTCACTTTTTTCACCAACCTTTTTTCCTAGCCCTTTTCTTCCAAATCCCCCCTCGCCCTCTCTCTTGTGCGCGCAGGTGCTTCTCTCTCTCTCTCTCTCTCTCTCTCTCTCTCTCTCACTCTCTCTCTCTCTCTCTCTCTCTCTCTCTCTCTCTCTCTCTCCTCTCTCCCCCCCTACCCTTATTTTATCGTGTTCCCTGTAGTTTACTACCCTTCCACCGTTGTCCTGTCTCTAACCATTGGAACTTTGGTGAGCTGTTAAAAAAAAAAGTGAACGGAGGCTGCTACATGCAATTCGATCATTAAGGTCCCTTGATAATAATAATAGTAACGATAGTAATAATACTTATACTGATACTAATACTAATCCTAATACTAAGGTGGGGGGTGGGGGTGGGGGGAGGGGGGTGGGAGAGATGATGTGTGAGTCAAGGTAGTAATGATGATAAGTATATCATTTATGGTAATGATGATGATCAAGGTATTGAAAAATAATTAATAGATAAAAACAGGATTACTATTACTTTTGATGAAAATATGGCAATAGCATTTGTAGTATGGGAGAAAGGAGAGTGGAGCAGAGGATTCTTAAACAGCATGGTTGAGTGGCAACAGTCATAGCGGCAGTGGCAATAGTGATGCAAAAGTAGTAATGGTAATATCAATACTAACAATCGCATTAATGATGATAATAATGGTAATAATAACAAAAGCATAATACAAAATATATTAAAAATATATATATACATCTATATAACAATAATAGGTAAATATTAAAAACGGGAGATAATAATAACAACAAAAAGAGCAACAACAACAGCAATAGTAATAATAACAATAATGATACTACTACTACTACTACTACTACTACTACTACTACTACTACTACTATACTACTAATATAATAATAATAATATAATAATAATAATAATAATAATAATAATAATAGAATAAATAAATTAAATATATGACTATATATTGGTCGGTTTTTGAAAACTCAACAAAGATACTATGGTATTGGACACCAGTCTTTTCCTGGGACAGCATTCTGCTTAAAACTGAAAAAGCAAACGAGTAAAGTTAGCACTTTACGAGGTCACTGAGAAGAATCGATCAGGTTTCAAAATACCGATATCTGACCAGGAGTTATCATATATTAGTTAGTTCCGTCCCCCCCCCCCCCCCCCCTCCCCCTGCTTTGGAGATTGTCTCCATCTTGGAGAGTATAAGCTTGCTGATGGCTCATTTTGTGAAGCATTTAATATTCCCCATTCACCCACTCAAGCACATACTATTAGTTAGGCAGAATAATCTACCACTGCAGATATGGATGCTTATCTCCCCCTATTTCTTCAATCTAAGACATAAGAGCAAGCTTTGTTTATATTTGAATATTTCTTGCAGTCATTGCAACACCAAGCTGCTCTGTAAATTGCTGGAATGGTGATCAGTTACTTATCCTTGGAATTTATTAGTGTAAGCTAATTCAGTCCTTTGCAGATTCATTCCAAGAACTGACCATCAGCACTTGTGTCTTAAGAGGTTAGTTTCTTTTTTATATAAATATATGTTCTACCTTTCACAAGAAAGTGAGCTTGTTTTGCTGTTTCATGATTTTCTTTTGCTTCTTAGGTGGCAACTTTATTTGTTTTTTTTTGTAAAGTCAACAAACATACTACGGTATTGCACACCAGCCTCTTTCTGGGATAGCATTCTGCTTAAAACTGAAAAGGCAGAGTGGTCAAGTTAGCACTTTACGGGGTCACTGAGGAGAAACAATCAGGTTTCAAAATACCGGTAACTGACCAGGAGTTATAATATGTTAGTGAGTTTCCTCCCCTTTGGAGGTTGTGTCCCCCTTGGAGACTATAAGTTTGCTGAAGGCTCATTTTGAGAAGCATTTATCATTCCCCATTCACCCACTCAAGCGCATACTATTAGTTAGGCAGAATTATCTACCACTGCAGATATGAATGCTTATCTCCCCCTATTTCTTCAATCTAAGGCATAAGAGCAAGCTTATTTATAACTGAATATTTCTTGCAGTCATTGGAACATCAAACTGCTCTGTAAATTGCTGGAATTGTGCACAGTTACTTATCCTTGGAATGTATTAGTTTATGCTAATTCAGTCCCTTGAAGATTAATTCCAAGAACTGGCCCTGAGCACTTGTGTCTTAAGAGGTTAGTTGTTTTTTTGGGTTTTTTTTATATGTTCTACTTTTCACAAGAACATAGAACTTGTTGTGCTGTTTCATGATTTTCTTTTGCTTCTTAGGTGGCACCTTTGTTTCTTTTTTTTTTTTGAAAGTCAACAAACATTGTATGGTATTGCACACCAGCCTTTTTCTGGGATAGCATTCTGCTTAAAACTGAAAGGCAGAGTAGTCAAGTTAGCACTTTACGGGGTCACTGAGGGGAAACAATCAGGTTTCAAAATACCGGTAACTGACCAGGAGTTATAATATGTTAGTGAGTTTCCTCCCCTTTGGAGGTTGTCATCCCCTTGGAGACTATAAGCTTGCTGAAGGCTCATTTTGAGAAGTATTTATTATTCCCCATTCACCCACTCAAGCATATACTGTTAGTTAGGCAGAAGTATCTACCACTGCAGATATGAATGCTTATCTCCCCATATTTATTCAATCTAAGACATAAGAGCAAGCTTTGTTTATACTTGAATATTTCTTACAGTCATTGCAACACCAAGCTGCTCTGCAAATTGCTGGAATGGTGCTCAGTTACTTATCAACATAATTTATTAGTTTATTGTATTTAAGACCCTTGCAGATTCATTCCAAGAACTGGCCTCTCTGCACTTGTGTCTTAAGAGGTTATCTTTTTTATATGTTCTACTTTTTATAAGAAAATGTAGCTTGTTTTGCTGTTTCATGACTTTCTTTTGTTTCTTAGGTGGCACCTTTGGTTGTTTTTTTTTTGAAAACTCAACAAACATACTATGGTATTGGACACCCGCCTTTTTTGGGGGTAGCATTCTGTTGAAAACTGAAAAGGCAGAGTCGTCAAGTTAGCACTTTCCGAGGTTACTGAGGAGAAACTAGCAGGTTTCAAAATACCGGTAACTGACCAGAAATTATAAAATGTAGAGTGAGTTTCCTCCCCTTTGGAGGTCGTCTCCCCCATGGAAACTATAAGCTTGCTGAAGGCTCATTTTGAGAAGCATTTATCATTCCCCATTCACCCACTCAAGCACATACTATTTATTAGGCAGAATTATCGACCACTGCAGATATGAATGCTTATCTTCCCCTATTTGTTCAATCTAAGACATAAGAGCAAGCTTATTTATAACTGAATATTTCTTGCAGTCATTGCAACATCAAACTGCTCTGTAAATTGCTGGAATGGTACTCAGTTACTTATCCTTGGAATTTATTAGTTTATTCTAATTCAGTCCCTAGTGGATTCATTCCAAGAACTGGCCCTCAGCACGTGTGTCTTAAGAGGTTGTTATATATATATATATATATATATATATATATATATATATATATATATATTTCAATTATAAACAAAGCTCTTATGTCTTAGATTGAGATAAATAGGGGGAGATAAGCATTCACATCTGCAGTGGTACATAATTCTGCCTAACTACAGTTTGTGCTTGAGTGGGTGAATGGGGAAAAATCAAATAAATGCTTCTCAAAATGAGCCTTCAGCAAGCTTATAATCTCCAAGGGGAAAGACAATCTCCAATGGGGAGGAAACTCACTAACATATTATAACTCCTGGTCAGATACTAATATTTCAAAACCTGATTTTATCTCCTCAGTGACCGCAGAAAGTGGTAATTTGACTCCTCTGCCTTTTCAGTTTTAGGCAGAACGCTATCCCAGAAAAAGGCTGGTGTGCAATACCGTAGTATGGTTGCTGAGTTTTCAAAAAACCAACCAAAGGTGCCCACCTAAGAAGCAAAAGAAAATCATGAAACAGCAAAAGAAGCTACGTCTTCTTGTAAAAAGTAGAACATATAAAAAGATAACCTCTTAAGACACCAGTGCTGAGGGCCAGTTCTTGGAATGAACCCGCAAGGGACTAAATTACAATAAACTAATAAATTCCAAGGATAAGTACCGAGCACCATTCCAGCAATTTACAGAGCAGCTTGGTGTTGCAATGACTGCAAGAAATATTCAATTATAAACAAAGCTTGCTCTTATGTTTTAGATTGAAGAAATAGGGGGAGATAAGAATACATATCTGCAGTGGTAGATAATTCTGCCTAACTAACAGTATGTGCTTGAGTGGATGAATGGGGAAAAATCAAATAAATGCTTCTCAAAATGAGCCTTCAGCAACTTATAGTCTCCAAGGGGGGAGACAATCTCCAATGGGGAGGAAACTCACTAACTTATAACTCCTGGTCAGATACCGATATTTTGAAACCTGATTGTTTCTCCTCAATGACCGCAGAAAGTAGTAATTTGACTCCCCTGCCTTTTCGGTTTTAAGAAGAATTTATAATTGAATATTTCTTGCAGTCATTGCAACACCAAGCTGCTCTGTAAGTTGCTGGAATGGTGCTCGGTACTTATCCTTGGAATTTATTAGTTTATTGTGTGTGTGTGTGTGTGTATATATATATATATATATATATATATATATATATATATATATACATAATATAATATAATAATAATATAATATACATATATATATAGATAGATAGATAGATATTAAAAGCAAGTTAAAATCAAGCTTAAAACCTACAGATCTGTTTCGCGGTGTCAGTGCGGTCGTCAGGGTGTAGTGAGCTTGTATTGCCAGTGTTGTGTGTATATATAGCTTGCTGCTGTTTTTCCCCGTGCTACATGTGTTTCAGGTGTTTTTGTTCACTGTTAGGAACTTCCATCTGTGTCTGCAATTGTTAACCATTTCTGTTCTGATATTTAAAGTTGCTAATTGTGGTTTACATAGTATGATGTATTTCTCTGTTAGGCATAGATTACATCTTTTTGAAATTTTGTTGTATGGTGCTGCTGTTTTTAAGATTTTCCAAGATATGTTGTAGTCTGTGTTTTTGTCTTTAAGTTTCAAGATATATTTACTCAGTTCTGTTTGGTTTTTATATTTTTCTTTGTTGAATGATTGTTTATGGTTTGCATATCTAGTTTTGAATTGGTTACCAGTGATACCTACATATGTTTCTTCTGCGTTCTCTGATGTTACAGTGGATTGGTACACAATGTTGCTGTAAAGGCATTTGTTGCTTAGAGGGCACTGTTCTTTTTTGGTACAGTTACAAGATTTCCTTTTGTCACCCTCATTTTTCTCTGTGTTATTTTTCATTTTATTTGCCGAATCAATGGCATTTTTTAGATTTGGCATACATGAATATGATAATTTGATAATTTGACAGCACTGACAGCGCGAAACAGATCTGTAGGTTTTAAGCTTGATTTTAACTTGCTTTTAATACAGCAAATGCCGCTCCCACTCTGGTCGAGCACTCTTTTTAATATAATGCTGATCCTCAGTACTATCCTCTCTCTCTCTTCTCTCTCTCTCTCTCTCTCTCTTATCTCTATATATATATATATTATACATATATATATATGTGTGTGTGTGTGTGTGTGTGTGTGTGTGTGTGTGTGTGTGTGTGTGTGTGTGTGTGTTCCACTTTTCGCAAGAAAATGAGCTTGTTTTGCTGTTTCATGATTTTCTTTTGCTTCTTAGGTGACACCTTTGTTTGTGTTTTTGAAAAGTCAACAAACATACTACGGTATTGCACACCAGCCTTTTTCTGGGATAGCATTCTGCTTAAAACTGAAAAGGCAGAGGGGTCAAGTTAGCACTTTACGGGGTCACTGAGAGAAACAATCAGGTTTCAAAATACCGGTAACTGACCAGGAGTTATAATATGTTAGTGAGTTTCCTCCCCTTTGGAGGTTGTGTCCCCCTTGGAGACTATAAGTTTGCTGAAGGCTCATTTTGGAAAGCATTTATCATTCCCCATTCATCCACTCAAGCACATACTATTAATTATGGAGAATTATCTACCACTGCATATATGAATATTTATCTCTCCTTATTTCTTCAATCTAAGGCATAAAAGCAGCCTTTGTTTATAATTGAATATTTCTTGCAGTCATTGCAACACCAAGCTGCTCTGTAAATTGCTGGAATGGTGCTCAGTTACTTATCCTTGGAATTTATATATATATATATATATATATATATATATATATATATATATACATATGTGTGTGTGTTATTATATATATATATATATATATATATATATATATGATTATCATAAATAATAATAATAGTTCCTATACTGATACTAATGCTAATACCATTTCTAAGGCGGGGGGGGGGGGGGGGAGGACAGAACAAAGATGTGATGGTAGGTATAAATTATGGGAAGGGTGGTATCCAATAGTTAAATTATATAAATGATAAAGGTGTTAAATAATATTGGTGATATCAGTTGATTATGTCACTGGCTTCATTGTAAAACATTTTAATTATTTTTTTTGACACAAGTCAGTAACCTGATTTATGGAAAGAATCTCTTATGTGTTCATTGTTTAAAGAAAAAGCAACATTAACGATCCAAAGAATTACAGAGGAATTTCTCTTTTAGGAATGGGTCTAGCAGAACAATATCACTGGTGAATTTCAAAAAGGGCTTAAAACGAAATTAGTCTATAACCGACCATACATTTACATTGTATGCAGTCATTTAAAAGCAATTTTCATTAAATAGAAAAATGCATGCAGCTTTCATTGATTTCGACAAAGCGTTCTAAACAATTAAAAAAAAATACTGTGGTCTAGTTTGCTAAAGAATGGAAGTAAAATTTACAAAAGTATTTGAAGTATAAATGATGTTGTTAAAGCTCGAATTCGTTGTGGTACACATTACACATGTTATATTAATTGTATGAATGGTGTGAAAAAAGTTGATATTTATTGACCTCTTTCGTTTTCTTTATTCATCAACAAACTTTCGTTTGAAATCATAAATGAGGGAAGAGATGGTGACAGTTTCAATATGGATATGATTGAATTCTTTATTCTTTGTTTGCTGATGGCATTATATTACTATCGGAAACTGTGGTAGGGTGGCAGGCACAACTAAATAGTCCTCAAAGAGCTGCATGCCAGATACAACTTACCGTTAACTTAGAAAAAAAAAATCTAGCATTATGGTTTTTAGATAAGGATTATACCTAGCAAGCAGAGAGAAATGGTTTTAGGGCAACGTTAAGATGGATGTATTGAATTCATATCAATACCTAGATGACTTGTTTTCCACAAGACTGAGTTTTAAGCTTGCATGCCAAGATTCAGCCAATAAAGGGAAACTCGGAGTTAACATTGGTTTTGACTCCATTTCCTTTACAGTCCTTCGAATGAGACTATAGACCGAGGTTCCGTGCATGAACGCACGCATAACATGTTGTACACACGTAAAATTCCATCACCAACTTTCGGAAGTGGAGGCCAGTTTGGCCGTTGGTATGGATGACACTTTTTCACATAGGATGTACTTTCCCCGAAGTTGGAGTATGGCTACCTTAATGGCAGGATAAAAAAAAATGGCCATACACACAAAACTCTACTCCGTTTGTTGGGCAGATGAGTTTAATACTTTTCTGTGTATACAGGTAGTGCCCGCAGGAGTATCAGCCTGCATATGCAGGAGAAGAAGAAGCATTATCTATAAGTTGAATCAAATAATAATAACTCTTGGATATCTTCAAATCACATATTCAGTCTATGCTTCTATACGGTGCTAAGATTTGGGGTTTAGAAGATGTTTCATCAGTGACAGAAAGTGTTCATTTGTTTGTTAAAGAAGTTTCTAGGGGGACATATCAAAACACCGAACGATCTTGTATATGGTGAATTGAATCGATTCCCCCTGTCTATTAATTCTAGTGTCTCTTGTATTAGATACTAGTTGAAATTAACCCGAATGGAGGTGAATAGACTGCCATCCAAAGCATATAAAATGTTATTCTATTTGTCAAAGATTGGAAAAGGCCGCCATTGGACTTCGAAACTTTGTAATGTTTTGGATAGTTATGGTTTCAGTGTTCATGCTTATATTGGGATGGCAGTTTCATTCACATTTGTATCATATATTCATTGTCATTGATCACATCCTTTCAAATGGAGCTTTGGCTTTTTCCAAATAAACGGTGAAATGCATTGACCATACCATTCGTTCATCAGCATGCAGCCTCTTCTCACAGCCTGTTTAATTACATTTATCATTGTTTTAAAATCCCATGCTAATTTATAAATCTGTAGTGCAATAACACCTTTTTGAGTCATTGGCGAATGTAGCGTGTGCAGATTTACGCTTTCACAGTGCCATCAAAGAAGCTCTTTAATCATCAATTGTCTCATGGGTTTCTCGTTGATTTATCACTTGTTCATTCTTAACCTTCAATTTCAGGACAATGGAGGACTTCAGTCCGGCAGTTCTGACCTCACTGCACTCTGACAGCTGGAATGACTCCATCGCAGCAGACATATCCACAGACACAGATGACGACTACCAGTTAATGGTTCTCTTTAACTGGATTCGAATATACTTGAATAAGATATGTCCTGTTTTCATTCTACCTTTTGGAACCTTTGGAAACCTTATGATCCTCATTATCATGCTACGAATGAAATCAGATGAGTCCTCCTTCAACATCTACTTCATAGGTATTGCTGTTCTGGATTTAATGACTCTCTATACAAGAGTGATCGTTACATGGTTGAGCTATTTCGATATTTGGATACTGCAATACAATGAAGTCATATGCAAGATCTACAACTGGCTGGCTACAGGGTGTCCACGATCAGCGGTTGGTATCTCGTCAGTATGTCAGTACACAGGGCAATGTCTGTAGTGTGGCCACATCGTGTCAACGTACTCTGTACTCGTCGAGTGGTTCTATTGGTCATTATTGGAATTTCTGTCTTCTTTGCTGCCCTTTACTCACACAATTTGATTGGGGCTGTACTAGCTTACTTCCCTTCAGTCGATCAAAGCTTTTGTATGTTGTCGCAAGACGACATTTATGTTCATTTTTTCAATATCTTCGTACACATAGAGCTCTTAGTATACAGTATTCTGCCATTCACTATCTTGGCAGTATCAAACAGTGTTCTGGTATGGAAGCTTGCTGTGTCAGTCAAGACAGCCGGCAGACAATTGTCCCACGGGGATGTTGAGCAAGTTCAAGCCCGTGAAAAAGCGGCACTCTCTGTGACCTTGACTGTTATTGTTGTGTCCACCACTTTCCTCGTTCTGACTTTGCCCGTATCTATTACTTTCATATTGTATTATTTTGAAATTGCATACACAACTGATACAGATTCTGAGTATTCTAAACGATATATGCTCTACGCGATCTTTGAAATACTGGCGACCGCTAATAGTGCGGTGAATTTCTACCTGTATTGTTTGACTGGAAGGCGGTTCAGAGAGGAGTTCATCAAGGTCATGTGTTGTGGAAGAAACACAAGACCACGGTCTGCCTCAAAGTGATGGGTGATGGCTACGACCAGTCCACACTTCAACCACAGTCACCTACTTTCTCTGTCGGCAACACCACTGACATCATCACATCTTGAGTAAGCTGATATGTCATGTTTGTGAGTGAAGGAACAACAGCACTGTGTTTACTCTCTCTCTCTCTCTCTCTCTCCTCTCTCTTTCTCCTCTCTCTCTCTCTCTCTCTCTCTCTCTCTGGGGGAGGGGGGGGGGGAGGGTGGCGTGAACTGTGTCACAGTTCGAGCAGTCAGACATTAACAAGCTCTGAAGTTTATTGTCCCTACAGTCAGTTATCGTCACTGTACAATCCTATACTTTGACCTGTACTTCAGTCAGGCACCATGCCATCAGGACCAGAAGTATTTAGAGCGAAATGCGGATCCTTCATCGCCGTCTACATCTCTTTCATGGCGAACGAGCAAGGAAGACAGTCGCCATTGCGATTGCCATGCTGACACCACGATCGAGGACGGACGGTGCAACTCTTGGCCTGCTCCTCACCTTGATGTTTTGGGGTGGACTACTTCTAAGCTGTGGCGATGTGGAGCAGAACCCCGGACCCAGGTCGGACAGCATGAAGCAGACCCAGCTCGGCAGCTCATCACGCAGCACCAGTGTGGACAAGGCTGGCCCTTCATCGGCGGACAATGGACAAACGACACCCACTTCTCCTCAACAGCCCACCAATGCTGACATCATGGGTATGTTGGACTCTATGAACTGTACATTTAAGGACATGAACATTAAATTCGCCGACATGGAGAGGAGTGTAAGGGATTTTAAGGACCAGTTCGCTGCACTACAACATGGATTGAAGGATCTGAGGGAGGAGGTGGGATCTTTAAAAGAAGAGAATGCTGTGCTAGCAAAAAATAACACTGATCTCACTGCAAGACTTGAACAATTAGAAAGAAAGACTGATGATTTAGATCAAAACGAAATAACCTAATTTTCTATGGTATCCCGAGAGATCAAAATGAAACTAGCGAACAATGTGAAGGTAAAATACATGATCTGTTAACTGATGAGTTAGATTTGACACGGGACATTGAGTTTGATCGGGTACATAGTTTAAATGCCAAACCTGATTCTCCCATGATCGCTCAATGTTCATTTTTCAAAGACAAAATGAAAATCTTAAGAGCAAAGAGACAATTAAAAGGGAGTAATATATTTGTGGGCGAGGATTTCTCCTCTCGTGTTAGGGAAATAAGGCGTGGTCTTTCAACCCATCTGAAAAAAGCAAGGTCAGAAGGCAAAAGAGCGGCGATGATCTTTGATTATCTTCTTATTGACGGGAAAAAGTTTTTCCTCGACGACCAAAGCAGATTAGTTGAATCCAGATAGAGGGTGGCCGGCCACTTGATGAAAATTTGACCTACACCCGTGTGGCAGAAGAAGGTACTGACAAAAACGCTACACTGGTAAAATCGCCTGTCACTTGTGGCAGTGTCAACGGTGAACCGTTTTTTTTGTGGGTCAGACAGGTGAGTCCAGAAAAACTGAAAAACATGCGCCAAAAAGTGAACGGCACAGCATGTACAGATGTAAAGAAACATTTGTCTTTCCTGTCGTGGAATGTGAATGGCTTATTTTCTAAACTAACCGACTGTGATTTTATGTCGTTTATTTACGAGTTTGATTTCATATGTTTGATTGAAACATTTATGGACGAACGTCGTGCTGATGTGTTTGTTGGTTATGAAGCCTTTTGTAAATCTGCAGTTATATTTTCTAAACAAGGGAGGCGTTCAGGCTGAGTGATTTGTTTATTCAGAAAAGAAATGTCTCCCTTTGTTAAAATCATCGACGTTAATCATTTAAACTTTTGTGTGTTCTTGATCAATAAAAGATTATTTGGAATAGATAAGGATGTTTTGTACTTTTGTTCCTATATACCCCAAGGAGGTTCACCTTTTATGCCCATTGTGATATTGATAATGGTATTGATTTACTTGAAGAATGTCTCGTTGATATATTGTTACCTAGGGACGTTTATATGATATTAAATGGTGACCTCAATAGTAGAACCTCTAACATTTCACAAGACATATCTGTGAACAATGTTTTGATGAACATATCCATAGTCGGCCTCTCAGTATTAATCGACACTCTGAACACCGTACATTGAATAATTATGGTAAATTGCGACTACATATATGTACTGCTGTAGATCAGTGCATTCTCAATGGCGTGTGTAAAAGTGGCCTTGAAGGTTGCTATACATACATGTCTGATACTGGCACCAGTGTTGTCGATTGTTTCATATAATAATAATAATAATAATAATAATAATAATAATAATAATAATGAATACTTATATAGCGCCTATTCTCGGCTAGAGACCAAGCTCTAAGTGCTTTACAATCAACACTCGTTTACACAACGGGCTGCCTACCTAGGTAATGCCGACTGAAGAGCTGTCAGCTGGCGCTTCATTCAGTTGTTTCCCGTGTCATCCAGTCAATATTGTTCAATATCGTTCACTCAGTTTTCTTACTTCCTTCATTCTTTCCATTTCTCATGCAAGGTGCATGCTATGTGTAACGTGTCATCCATACCAACGGCCAAATTGGCCTACTCTTCCGAAAGTTGGTGATGGAATTTTACGTGTGTGCAAGATGTTATGTGTGCGTTTACACACGGAACCTCGGTTGCTATACATTCGAAGGACTGTATGGGAAATGGAGTCAGAACCAATGTTAACTCCGAGGGAAAAATCCCCCTGTACCGAAACGCCCCGGCGGAGGTTCGAACCCACAACCCCAGAATCACCAAGATTACGAGTCTGGCGCTCTACCAACTGAGCTATTCCGGCTCCCACATATTTTCTAAAGAACGTTTTGCTCTTTTGTATGATTCATGTATGCTTAACGTTTTAGAACGCATAGATTCTGACCATTTACCTGTATCACTTTCTATTGCTTTTCCTAAAGAAAATACTGTACATGCCAGTAACAAGATAGAAAAACATGTTAGAGAAAAACTCGTCTGGAATGATGAACACGCTAGTTTGTTTCATAGTACATTATGTAGTGATGGAATTCGTACAAAGATAGATGCTGCTATAAGTTTATCAGATGTGGATATAAGTTATGCGCCAAACATGTTTACTGATGGCATGAAAGAAAGTGCAGACTGCATAATAAGGTGTATATATATATATATTTATATATATATATATATATATATATATATATATATATATATATACTACGCACAAAAAGTTAAGGATCGGTATGTGAAAACAGGTGCGTAATAAACTCAGTTCGCTACTGTTATTTATTTCTTAGTCCAGCCAAATTGTCATGAATTCTTGTTCAGCTGTAAGTGGGCGATGTTGTGTTAGTGCGAAAATTGCACGGGATTCTCTACTACTGAGCTGGGCCGCAAACGGAAAAGCTGAAACTTGCGAAAAATGACCTTGTTTTGGACCGTTCTGCCTGAACACATTGCACTTGCCAGATGGAAAAACCATTATGCACGTGCAAGCACTGCTGTTTATGTGTGAGATGCTGTCGCTCGCTTGGCTATATAAGAAGACATTCCACCAGTAGTAGGCCTGATCTGACAATGCCTCCACGACGAAAATTAGGCGAGTTGGATAGGGGACGAGCTGTTGCATGGTTCCAAGATGGTGTTCCCAAGCGAGAAGTGGCCAGGCGACTTCATGTGTCCATCTGGGTCATTGTCCGACTGATTCAACGCTTCACAGCCACTGGGATTGTCCATGAAAGACGCAGATCTGGTCGACCGAAGAAGACAACCCCACGTGACGATCGTCTCATTGAACGACAAGCCCTGCAGACAAGAACAGCCTCTTCCAGCATAATTCAAAGGCAGTTCAGGGTGGCTACTAACATCAACATCAGCCAGCAGACCATACGGAACCGCCTACATGGGTTTAATCTCCGTTCTCGTCGCCCAGCAGTACGGCCACGCTTAACTCCAGCCCATAGGGCAGCACGCCGCGCCTTCTGCGCACGTCACGTGAGGTGGACACGTCAGCAATGGTCCCAGGTCCTGTTCAGTGATGAATCACGCTTCACCCTTCACCACATCGACGGCCGACTGAGGGTCTGGAGGCGCCCAGGGCAACGCTTTACTGACGCCACTGTCCAAGAAAAGATGGCCTTTGATGGAGGTTCTGTAATGGTCTGGGGGGCCTTCAGCCTTCACCACAGAACACCCTTGTATCATGTACAGGATAACCTGACTGGCATCCGATACCGGGATGAGATCCTTCGACCGCTGGCTGTGCCTACACTGCAGCAGATGGGACTGAGGGCTGTCTACCAGGATGACAATGCTCACCCCCACAGGGCAAGGGTGGTCAACGACTTCCTGCAGCAGTCTGGAGTCAACAGAATGGAGTGGCTAGCATGCAGTCCCGATCTCAACCCGATTGAGAACCTCTGGGATGAGCTGGATCGCAAAGTGAGGAGCCACCCCCCTCCCAGGGATGCCCAAACCTCTACCAGATGCTGCAGGCTGAGTGGCAGGCGCTTCCACAGAGGATCTTCACCAACCTGGTCAACTCGATGAGGACTCGCTGCGTCGAGTGCCAGAACAGCCATGGTGGTTACATGCATTACTGAGCTTTTGGGAGCATCAGTATGCCCTGTCTTGTGATTTCAATGACTTTGGGAAATCAAATTTGGATACGTACCCACTTTAATCAAATGTACACACCAAACGATTGCTCGAGATTGAAGGCAATTGTGTATCGTTATCACTAAAGAATGGAATTAAATGTTGGCCAAACTTCAACGCATTGACTTTCTTATTTTGACAGTTATGAATGTTTGTGAAAGTGATCCTTAACTTTTTGTGTGTAGCTTATATATATATATATATATATATATATATATATATATATATATATATATATATTAATAGTAACACAGTACTCTGTGACTGGTGTGATGAAGAATGTGATGCTAGTAAAAGAAACGCCAGGAGGTTACTTCGTATCAGTCGTCGCACTTTAAAGCCAGAGGACACAAATGCTTACTCAGTTGCTAGGCGAGAATATAAACATTTATTGAAGTGAAAAGAGAAAGACATCAACAATTCTTTAGTTCAAAAACTTGTATCATCTATAAACTGTCAAAAGGAATTTTGGGATACTATTCAGAGGATTTCTTTCAGAAGAAAACAGCCCAGGAATAACATCAGTATTGAAACATGGTTTTAACATTTCCAGGCTCTACTAGAGTCCGAAATTAGTAACGTGTGTGTTGACCAAACACTTGATGTCAACGATGACAGTTATATGAATCGACCAGTTACATAAGACGAAGTAGTATTAGGGTGTAGAAAATGGAAAAAAAAATCGCAAGGCAGTTGGCCGTGACGGCATTATTCGTGAACTATTTAAACATGCTTCTGATCAGGTAATGCAAATCTTTCTGAGATTGTTTAACATATTATTTGATAAAGGTATGTTTCCAGAAAAATGGACTGAATCAGTTATTTTGCCATTTAAAAAAAAAGGGTGATGTTAATAAGCCCAACAATTACAGAGGGATCTCTATTAGTATATTAGTAGTAAAATCTTTGGGACAATTAATAATAACCGACTGCAAGAATGGGTAGAGGAAAATAATATCACAGGTGATTATCAAGCAGGCTTAAGAAGGGTTACTCAACTATTGATCACACGTTTACATTGCTTGTACTTGTGCAGAAGCAGTATTCTTACAATAGGAAGTTATACGTAGCTTTTATAGATTTCGCAAAAGCGTTCGACTCCATTAATAGACATCTCCTCTGGCCCATTTTGACAAAAATGGTATTAAAGGCAAACTTCATAGATGTATTAGAAGTATGTATGATAGAGTAAGAACCAGAGTCCGTTGTGGAGCGAAACTTACTGACTATATTAATTGTTCTAGAGGAGTCAAGCAGGGAGATGCATGCAGCCCTACCTTTTTTCTTTGTTTATTAATGAGTTAGCTCTTGACGTAATCAGCAATGGTAAACATAATGCTTTATTATCGCTCGACGCTTTTGAATTGTTTATCCTTCTGTTGGCCGACGATGTTGTTTTGATGTCCGAAACTGTTATAGGGTTGCAAACACACATAAATAGCTTGGACCTTGCCGCTAGATCACTGCAGTTGAAAGTCGACATGGAAAAAAGCAATGTCATAGTATTTCGTAGAGGTGGTTATTTAAGTGTAAGGGAAAGGCGGGTATACGATGGTACTCCTATGCCTGTTGTCAATGCTTATAAATATCTAGGAATATTATTCTCAACACGCTTGAGTTTTGTTGGCGCATGCAAAGACTTTTCAAGGAAAGCGAAAAATGTTGTGCTGTGTATCATGAAAAAGTTACATGTTCTTAATAATTCTTCATTCATGTTATTTATAAAGCTATTTGATTCTCAGTTCAACCGATTGTACAGTACGGCTCTGAGCTATGATAACTAGAAAAAGTGGCTATCTATTTTTTTTTATTTTTTATTTTATTTTATTTTTTTTTAGCGTTGTGTTTTTTCTTTTTGCAAATCACACTGAAAACTGTTATAACT
>JAMYXO010000051.1:22500-75000 GCA_033310375.1 Conus canariensis | reverse complement strand
ACGCACGCACGCACGCACGCACGACACCACGACACAGCACCACACAACACACACACACACACACACACACACACACACACACACACACACACACGGTGTTACATCGAATCATCACATATGTGACGGGACACAAAAGACATTCAGAACACAGTCGGTGAAAATTCCCCATATGGCATTCATTAATTGGTTGAACCACATTTACCCAGTTTGTGAAAAAGCTGCGTCATTGACTTTCCTTTTCGCCCCTCTGTAATATGGACAAACATGTGCGACCTCTTGGACATTTTTGACATTTCATCTGTATAATAATATGGACTGTGGATGGAATGCTTCCACCTGGGGCACTGCAATGGTCACTGGCTTTGTGATTTGGCCTTCACTTTCTTAGTTACCTTACACTTTTTAGTTCTACTTTTTCTCCCAAAAGACTACGAATAGAGAAGAAGCCAGCACACATTATCCTCACGACATGGCAATTGAAAAATAGTTTATGCGTAGATTTATGTCTTTTGTTGTACATACATTGATGATATTATACAGAGAGAGTCATCAGTAAAAAACAAAATAATAACCCTTTGTGGAGAGCTTGATTGCTAAAGGTCTGGAAAGAAACCCAACACCCCCCCCCCCCTTCCCGTCCTCCCCTCAGCTTAGTGTTTTTACCACGGACTTCAAAAACGCGATCGAGAAAACACTTATCTCTCCTCTAAAATTCTCACAACACATGCGAAATAATCACTCCCCAGAAAAAGAAAACAAAAAAAACCAGAGACAGACAGACAGACAGACAGACAGACAGACAGACAGACAGACAGACTGAAACCAATATGTTGTCAGATTAACCCGTGGGCGCACTGACTATGACGCGCGCGCGCGCGTGCCGCGCACAGCGCGCACACACACCACACACACACACACACACACACACACACACACACACACGCAGCGCGCACCACACACACACACACACACACACACACACACACACACACACACACACACACACACACACACACTCACACCCACACACGCACACGCACACACAGATCGACAGACAGAGAAAATCTCTCTCTCTCTCTCTCTCTCTCTCTCTCTCTCTCTCTCTCTCTCTCTCTCTCTCTGTGTGTGTGTGTGTGTGTGTGTGTGTGTGTGTGTGTGTGTTGATGTGTGTGTGTGTGTGTGTGTGTGTGTGGTGTGTGTGGTGATGCAGCAATGAAACTATCGGGGAGGAATAAAAATCAGCACAACACTTGAATTTATTTAGAAGTTTATACATTACCCATTCATTTTTGAATGCACGTATTCTATGATTTCTGTGTGTATATGTTTCTCATTTACTATGGTTACACTTTCATTTAGTTCTGCAGTGTCTTCAGAAATTAGATTTGCATAATACCAGAATAGACACCTAGAGCGCAGCTCCATAGTCCTCCAAGACTGAAGGATGCCTACTACTATCAAGAAGTCCACAAAAGGTGCTTTTGTCTTTTTCATTGTGCTCTATTTTGTTTTCTATGTGAGTGGCCACTTTGTTTACAGACCCATAGAATACTGACTACAAGCTTGGCAACAACACCACTTCCTATCCAGGGTCCAGATCCCAAATGCTACACACTGGTTGTGACGGAGCTTTCTGTGTCTTCACCAATGTACTGCTACCATGGTCTAGTAACCTGGTGTACAGCTTCTGTGTCTTCACAATTAGCTGTCTCTCCATGTCATAGTTAATCCTGAGAATAGCTACAACAGCCTTCTGTGTCTTCACCAATGTAGCTGTCTCTCCCATGGTCATAGTTAACCCTGGAATAGCTACAACAGCCTTCTGTGTCTTCACCAATGTAGCTGTCTCTCCCATGGTCATAGTTAATCCAGGAATAGCTACAACAGCCTTCTAGCTTCACCAATGTAGCTGTCTCTCCCATGGTCATAGTTAATCCAGAGAATAGCTACAACAGCCTTCTGATTTTGTTTATTGCATTCCTGGAATCCTGCAGTGTCCTGACCCAGCGCTAACAAGCTGAAGAGAACACATTTCTACACTTAAACTGTACTTTAAAGCTGATGGGAGCACACAACTACACATCAGACAGTCATGACCAGTCATCATACAAAGTACTTTTTTCCGCGTTAGGGGAGAGCTGGTTTCCTGAGGGGAGTGACGTTTTGTCCTAAAATTAATGCGAAGCCCTGCTCCATCAGTTAAGAAAAGAACAAAAAAAGATGAAGCCTTCTGTGTCTCCATCAATGTGTATGTCTCTCCTATGGTTATAGTTTGAACGACTTGATGACTGGATTGATTTCCAGGCGGCATGCTGGGGATGAACTAATGATGCTTTAGGACATGATTCACAATTTAGAAAACAAAGATCTGTCTATGTTACTAGTGTCTGTGGATGAGAAATGGTCTTTGATTTCTTCGTCTGAAAGTTGTTCCTGTTACTATCAATTCAGAAATAATTCTTCAGTGACAAAAAAATGGTTTCTTATGAATATAAGATGCTATCAAGGGGCACAGTATGTGCTAAACTATTCGCATAATCCATGTGTTAAAAACATGAAATGATGGTGAAAATGATATGTGACAAACAAAATCCAAATGTGCATGCTATAAAGACTGGTAATACTGGAAAAAAACACACACACACACACACACACACACACACACACACACACACACACACACACACACACCCCGCACACGCATGCACGCACGCACACGCACGCACACACGCACACAACAACAACAACAACAACAGCAACCAACAACAACAACTAGAATATAAACTTAGAAAACAACTTGAAGAAAATACAAAGAATAAGACTTTATCATCATAACTTGTATTAGTGAAGGCTTCTGGATAAAACAGAGTTTAAAAATGTCAAACGTTTTATATCAGTGAAAGAAAAAAAATGACCCACGCTTCATGGGAAAACCATCCGTAAAAAAATCAATTGGTCAGAAAACAAAGAGCGCCAGGCTTGATTCGGAAATAATCATCGAAATAAAATTAAAACAGACCAAAAAAGAAAAATGGTTTCGTCATTCGAATATCATTATAAAGAAAAAAGAAGAAAAAAAAGAGTTAGTTGGAGATGAATGTTACAACTTTATGATGCTGAAGAAGACTCAATTGGTCACCATGTCCAGGTTGTTTGTTCCTTATCCAAAGAGTTATGAACAGATGTAAAAGATCATTAAAGATACAGTGGAAACTGTGCTAGTCTGTCACTGTCACCGTCACTGTCACTGGGCTTATTTGGAAAAAAATGAACATGTTTTTTTATATTGTCATGAGCAAAATTTTTGTTTTGTTCTGGAATGTAGAGCTAACAATGTTACATCCATTTTCCTTCTTAAATGAATTGAAATATAAATATCCTGATAACAGGCTTATCTACGTGATGGATATATATTGCTAATATTTCCATTTCGATATTTGCCATGCTATTATGTGTCATGTACGGAATAAACACTCAGCCTGATAACTATTACACACTGCAATCACAATTGTTACATGTGGACTCTGAGGCTTATTCTGGTACAGGACTGACAAAACCTGTTCAGTTATTTATTGCATACAATACTACATGTGAACACAGCGCAGGCTTCCAAGGGTGGCACAGAATTGCTTCCAGCTGGTTGCTTCGGCGGTTGAAGACAGTACTTCTCTGGGTCCTATCCGCACCTTCGGGTGTACTTTTTTCTTCTCTTGTATACTATACATCATGCCCTATCCAAATCTAAAGAAAAAAAAAACTGCTAAACTCCTGGCGGGAAAATCACTTACAAATGCCATGGAATGACCTTAACAAGTACGTTAATTGCTTCGGAAGAACTGCTACCATTACTACTACTACTACTACAACTGCTGCTGCTGCTGCTGCTGCTACTACTACTCATGGAAGTCGCACTGTCAGAAGCAGGTCGAGTGAGTGAGTATTCCTCAAGTGAAGCGCGCTTCCGGTTCTAAACGGGCTTGAGAAGAGCGACCTTATGCGCTCACACACACACACACACACACACACACACACACACACACACACACACACACACACACACACACACGCACGCACGCACGCACGCACGCACGCACGCACGCACGAACGCGCACACGTGTGTTAAATAGCGTGCGGGAGATAACTTCTATCAAGAGCAGAAATGGAACATGTTTCAACAAGAGACAATTATCTCCCTCTCTCTATATCTGACTCTCTCGTCTTCTTCTCCTCTCTGCCTGTCTGTCTGTCTGTCTGTCTGTCTGTCCGTCTGTCTCTGTCTCTGTCTCTCTCCTTCTCTCTCTATTTCTCACTCTCTCTCATATGCAAACGCATACATAGCGCTGTATATATCACCTCGAACAATGCACCATCTACCAGAGGAGAGTCTACTCCCTGGTGTCACTGTATTCATTACCTACACATTGCACTATGAACAGGGAACAGTCGGCACACTAGTAACACTATGCATCACCTCACACAGTGTACCATGTACCATGGACCAGTCTACTCCCCATTGACACTGCAGACACCACCTCACACAGTGTACCATGTACCATGGATCAGTCTACTCCCTATAGACACTGCAGACATCACCTCACACAGACTGTCATGTACCATGGACCAGTCTACTCCCCATTGACACTGCAGACACCACCTCACACAGTGTACCATGTACCATGGATCAGTCTACTCCCTATAGACACTGCAGACACCACCTCACACAGAGTGTCATGTACCATGGATCAGTCTACTCCCCATAGACACTGCAGACACCACCTCACACAGTGTACCATGTACCATGGACCAGTCTACTCCCCATACACACTGCTGACACCACCTCATACAGTGTACCATGTACCATGGACCAGTCTCGTCCATAGTGACACTGTTTAAAATCATCTCACACCAACACCCACTCTGTGTGTGTGTGTGTGTGTGTGTGTGTGTGTGTGTGTGTGTGTGTGTGTGTGTGTGTGTGTGTGTGTATGTGTGTGTGTGTGTGTGTGTGTGTGTGTGTGTGTGTGTGTGTGTGTGTGTGGTCGCATGCCCACTCGTGTGTGTGTGTTTTGTATGTGTTCTGTGGACTTGTGTGAGCATGTTGCTGCACGCCCATATGAGCACATGCCGGAGGGCATATATGTGTGTGCATGCATTTGCACCTGTGTATATGGGCTTATATGCAAGTGTGTGTGTGTGTGTGTGTGTGTGTGTGTGTGTGTGTGTGTGTGTGTGTGTGTGTGTGTGTGTGTGAGCGTGTGACTGTGAACACATTATATGACATACTGCATCGTGTATAATGCTCCATTTACACGACGTGCAACTAGCGTGCAACTAATCGGTTGCACTACCATGCAACCTATTCACAACCCCAGACGACTCCAGGCAATCGGTTGTTTGAGGTTGTCTGGAGTTTTCATTTTTTCGGAAAAATCCCATTTTTAGTTGTACGTGTAGTTGCACTGCCGAAAATAATAGTGTGCTAGAGCGATAATGTTTTCGTAGTTGCATCAGTTGCACGGCCCCATACGGTTTTGTGGAGTTGGGAACACTTTTACACGAGTTGCCTGCAGTTGGGTGGGGTTGTAGGCAGGAAGTAGTTTCGCGCCACGCGTGCCTCCGTGACACGCGTGGCAGACAAGGGTCACACGCACGCAGTTCGGTTGCACCTCCTGTGTACAACTGCGCGCGACTACACACAACCGATTGCCTGGGGTTGTCTGGCGTTGCATAGTGCCGTGTGCAACTACTTTGGTTGTCGTGCGAATGCTATATCAGCTGGCGGTTTGAGTGATATTCTTCTTTCTTTCCTGGCTGCTACACGAATCCACGACTGTCGACATTCTGCTTTTTCAAGTCAAGATGTCAAGCTCCGACTCAGATACTGCTACTACTGACGTGTCCATGGCTGCACGAGAGCAAGAGGAACACATTCAGGAGGCGGCCCAACCCACCCCATCCCAGAAGAGTGCTGGCGGGCGAGGCAAGGGACGCAAGAAGACCAAGCAGTCCGGACTCACTGAGGCCCAGAAGGAAGAGGTGTTGGAGTTTTTGAAGGAGAGACCCTACCTCTACAACAAGAGTCACAAGGACTTCAAGGACTAATCAAAACGCAACAGGGATTGGAAGGAGTTGGCAGACAGACTGGGAGTGGAAGCAGCTGCATGCATTGGCTGGTATCGATCGATGCGGACCATGCTTGCAAGAGCGAAGAAGGCAAAGTCCAAGAGTGGGTCTGGCAGTGCCAATCTTCCACGTTCGCTCCAATGGGTCTGGGACCATATGGCGTTTATGACTCCGTACATATCGTCACTTTCCTCGGATTCCATGGGCCCAACGAAGAGAAGCTGTGCTGCTGTAGACCCCATCGAGACTGAGGCAGACGTCGACCCTGACCAGCCAGGCCCAAGTCGGAAGCTGCCATGTCAGAATGCAGCCTCTGCCACACCCCAAGCACCTACTGCTCCCTCAGTCCGTCCTGTGGGGTCCTCCTTAAGAGCTGCTGATGCTGCCTCTGTGTCGAACTGCTGCAGTCATCTGTGCACCCAGCTGGACAATATGATTGAGCGGTTGTCCAGCCCCCAGGCACAATTCTGGAGCAACATTCAGTGGAGGGTTGACCACTTCGACTCCAACCAGATGCTGTGGCTGCAGAATGATGTGTGGGATTTGGTGAGCAGACATCTTGCGATGGTTGGTCCCAAACCAACCGACCAAAATCGCCACGTCTCTACAGCAGCATATCCACCTGCGGTTGGAGTGTCTGGGGGTGGATTAGGGGCTCCCAGCAATGTGGCTTCTCATGCCACCCCTCAGCCAGTGGCAGGTCCGTGGACAGCAGGAGATGATGGGCTTGAGGCTTATTACCAGCAAAACCTCAGCAGTCCGATTTCGTACCCCATGCCACGGATCTCCCCCAGGAAGACCAGCACACCTAGGAGGGTCCCCCCACAAGCCACCTCCACCTCCACCATCTGCTCACTGACAGCAGAGGATATGGGCATGACCTTTGACCCGACTGACTACATTGCTTAGGTGCCTTTCGAACACTGGCCCTGTCCCCTGGCTCCAAAGGCCTTCCAAAACAGAAACACTTCATGTGTTTCTGTTTTGGAAGGCCTTTGGAGCCAGGGAAACAATACACAAAGTTTGTTTGCCTTGTGTATTGTTTCATGTGTGTGAATATCATATACAAATGAAAGATTAAAACAACACAAAAGATTGTGTTTTCGGTTTCTTAAAAAATGATGTGGTTTCTGCTAATCTTTCCAATTGTTTAGACTACGAAAATCGTGATTGTGGAAACTAAACATATGTGGGCATGCTACTGTGCACGAGCACATACGCAGATAAAAATGAGCATACAGCAAATGCACTAATAGGAGATCGGGGAGTGTTTGGGTTTATGCATGTGGGGAGAGTAGACACAACATAACAAGAATTGTATCCCTGACAAGGACTGAATGCAGCAATAGCATGAAACAACCTAAAACTCTTGGGAAATGTGTAGGCCCTGAAAAGGGCCAATGATTTGAGGTGGTACCCAGAGGCATCTCACTCTGGAGAGGAGGGAGAGGAGGGTGGAGACTGAGCAGGAGGCCCATCAGGTCCAGGTGGAGCAGCAGCAGCAGGGTCAGGGTTCACAGCACGGGTTGGCTGGCAGACATTGGCTTTCTCCCACTGCCACGGGACAATCCTTGCAGGACTCCCAAAGTAGTCAGCCAGAGTCTCCCTGACTCGCTTCCCAGCAGTGTTGGCACGAGCTGCTTGTGGCTGAGGTAGGTCCTCCCAGATGAGCTGCTCTCTCCAGGCACCAGGGTGCAAGTCCTTCTGAGCATCTTCCCTGTTGACTGCATCCTGAGGTAGTGGCAAACGCTGCAGCAAGACGTTGTGGAGTATGATGCAACACTTGATGACTTCCCTCACATTCTCTGGCTTCAGTTCACAGGTACGCAGCAACACTCTGAAGCGTTGAGCCAACAGCCCAAAGGCATTCTCCACCACCCTTCTTGCCCGTGACAGCCTGTAGTTGAAGATCAGCTCCCGAGGTGCCATGCTGTGCCTGGAGTAGGGCTTCATGCAGTAATCCTTCAATGCAAAGGCATCGTCACTGACAATGAAGAAGGGTACAGGGGTGGTGTCCTCAGGATCATCTGTGAGAGGGCATGGAGCTGGCCTGTTGATGGTACCGTCCTCTAATTCCTCTCGCAGCGTAGTCTCAAGGAAGATTTGGGCATCTGACATGTGCCTTTGTCCACCAACCTCAACCCACAGAAACTTGTAGTCTGCGTCCACGAGCGCCAGGATGGGGATGGAGAAAAAACCCTTGTAGTTGTGGTACAGAGTCTCCGTTTTGTTGGGCTTTTTGATTGCGACATGTTTGCCATCCAATGCACCCATTGTGTGGGGCATATTCCAGCAGGTGTAGAATTTGTCAGCAATGGCCTTCCAGCCATCTTCGCTCCACTCATCGGGGAAGGCTTCCAAGTGGTAGGCGTCCGTGATGGCGTTGCACACCTGAGGCACGAATTTGCAAATAGTGGATACTCCAACCCGGAAAGCGTAGGACAAGGAGCAGTAGCTGTCTCCAGTGGCCAGATACCTCAGGGTGACCGCCAGCTTCAGGCCAGGCTCGATGGCATTTCGCATATTGGTGTCCTGCTTGGTAATTGTGGCACGTATCTTGTCCAGGATTTCCATGAAGATCTCTCGTGTCACCCTTGTGTAGTTCCTGAACATCCTTTGGTCGAGATCTTGCATGGTCATGTCCAGCAGGGTGTAGAAGTGGCCCATCTCCCTCCTCCTCCTCCTCTCCTCAGTGAGCCAGTTTCGAACCCACATGGTTCTCCTGCGTCGCCTCCCTTCCTGTCCATCGGCACAGTGACGGTGGTGGTGATGCAGATCATGATGAAATCTCGCGATCAGAATAGGTAGAGCAGGATCCATGGTGAAGAATCAAGATAGAATGAAGAGGCTCCCTCAAACAGGGTGCTTTCATACCTTCAGGGAGTCTCAACACCCCAGTTGCCGCAGATTGCACGGTTACAATACCACACGACACCCCATGGGATACCTGTAGACCCCCAGGAAACCCCAGAAAACCCCTGGATACCCCCACCTTAAATGGAGAAAGGCACACCAACAGACGGTTGCGGACTTCTATGTACAACCTCCGTGCAACCTACACGCGACTACACGTAGTTGCAGCAGCGGTTGCATGTAATATGTGCAACCAAACTACAACCAAACACTCAGCCAGTGGCTGACACACGCAGCGCGAGCCTCAAGAAACGGCGGGAACAGGGGAGGAGCCTAACGGTTGCACGTTTCGTTTTACATGAATGCAACTCCACACAACTTTGCGGTTGCACGGCTCCTCGTGCAACTGGTAAAACCCAGTGGTTGCACGTTAGTTGCATTCCGTGTAAACGTAGCATTAGTGGAGTGCACTCCCTAGTGTCACTTTGTACATTGCACTGTGTACCAAGGAACAGTCTGCTTCATAGTGACGCTGTTTGCATTTTCTCACACAGTGCTCTAAGTGCGAGGGGACAGTCTACACACTAGCGACACTGCATACATCACTTCACACTGTGCTCTAAGTGTGAGGGAACAGTCTACACACTAGCGACACTGCAAACATCACTTCACATAATGCACCATGTACCAGGGAAACATGTACTCCCTGGTATGTCTTTACACAGCAATTTGCATGGTGGAGCATGTACCAGGGAAGAATCCATTCCCTACTGCACTGTATACATCACCCCATACGATGCACTGGTACCAAAGGAAGTCTGCCCCCTAATGACATTGTTGATATAGCTTCAAACAGTACCCCATGCACCTGGATCAGTCTACTCCATAGTTACACTGTATACATCACATCACAGAGTGCAGCTTAATTTATCATGGCTACCAGACTAAACAAGTCACTCTGTTAAAGAAGGCTACTCACTGTGTGCATAGCTTTTGTCGGGAATCCGGCCGACTTCTTCAGCGCAACTGCAGAGTTGAGAACTGGCTTCAGTGCGCACCGCCCTGACTGAACTCACGACAATGCGACTGAACGAGAGAGGAGTACACCGGTGGCAGGTTGTGTCGGCCCCGGTCCGCATTTAAGGTTGGAGTTCCTGGCGGCGATGTGGACTGCCTCCTTTATTCCGCTCTGGAACCATCCTGCTTCTCTGTCGAGAACTTGCACATCGTCCTTTTCAAAGTGATGTTGGGTGTGGGTCAGATATTTACCCACTGGAAAGGACTCACGTTTGTGTTCCTTGAGTCTCTTGTGGAGGTTGCGCTCAGTTTCACCAATGTAACTATGGTCACAGTCCTGGCAGTCTATTTTGTATATCACCCTGATTTGTCCAATTTGTCTGTTTTGTCTTTGGGTGGACTAACTGGCTTCTGATGGTGTTGGTGGCTTGGCGTGGACACCAACTCCAAACTTTTGGATCTTCCTGCTGAGAGCTTCAGTGACGCCGCTGACGTACGGCATGGAGACGCGCCCTCTGGAAGGGGTTTGACGTTCGGTGGAGGGTTTAAGTTGTCTTATCGTGCGAACAGTCATGGGATCGAAATTGACCCTACACCGGTAACGCCCGCGCCTCTCACTGCTGTCAGTATCACCAGTGACCTGTTTTCCGCTGACCGTAACAATGTGTCGGAGCAAGCAACAAATGGACCCTTTTCTTCTTTGTCATGTAATGTGAATGGATTGTTTTAAAAGATATCTGATCCAGAGTTCATTTCTTTCTTATGTGAATTTGATTTTGTTCGCTTATCTTAAACTTTTATGGAGGAATGTTAACCACATTCATTTTCAGTTTTAAACTTTTTTTTTTTTTCTCAAGCCAGCAGTGAAGTTTACAAAACGAGAGAGACGATCGGGTGGAATAATCTGCCTCATAAGAAATGAGTTAAATTCCTTTGTGAGAGAGTTAATGTTGATTATGTCAATATGTTTGTTTTTCTGATTGACAAACAGTTGTTTGGAATTGATAGAGATGTCGTTTATGTATGTTTGTATGTTCCACTCCACCGGTTTATGCCAATTTTAATATCAACAATGGGATTAGTTTAATTGGGTACTGTTTAGTTGATTGCTTATTATATAGATATGCTTATATTATTCTGAACGGTGATTTGAATAGCAGAACATCAAATATTTCTCAAGACATCCGTGGGGTTATTGACCATGACGTACAACACAAAAGCCTGCCTGTTAGTGTGGATCGATGTTCTGAAGACTGTCATTTGAATAATTTTGGTAAGTTGCTTTTAGGTATGTGCACCGCTATGGCATTGTGTATACTGAATGGTGTATGTAATGGCGACCTAAATGGTTGCTATAGATACATATCTGGGTCTGGAAACAGTGTAATTGATTTTTTTTTTTCAAACGACTTCTTGCCTTACTTCAAGACATGTGTGAATTTTTTTGTACTGGAGCGTATAGAGTCTGACCACCTACCTATTTGTGTTCGTATTTCATTTCCATGTCAAGATAAAGTTAATGCTGATAAAAAGTAATGCTGGTTTCGTAACAGAAAAAAAATGTATGGAAAAAGAATATGAACACTTAAATATAGATACTCTTAGTAATGATGAAATGCGCGCAAAGATAAGTATCGCAAGGATTTAATTGACACTGATGTTGATGGAGCGTTCGATGTGTTTAAAGATTGTATTAAGAAAAGTGCCGATTGTATGAAAATGCAAATATTCCCCAGCAGATCAAAAGCACATGAGGACTGGTTTGATTTGGAATGTATGGTGACTAAGAAAAATGCTAGACATCTATTCAGAACTAGCCAGTGTTCAAAAGATCCTGGAGATATCAAAGAATATATAATTGCAACACAGGCATATAAAGATTTACTGAAGAAGTAGAATGAGTTTTTTTTTAAAACTGTTATTAGATAACGTAGTAATGTCGATAGAAATTCAAAAGGAATTTTGGGAAACCGTTTGCAAAACTAATTTCAAAAGTAATCAGGTAAGAAACACTGTATGTGCTGACACATGGTTCCAACATTTTCTATCTTTGTTACAAACGGATGAAAATGATATATCCATGTGATGTTTCTGAAGCAGATGTAGGTAACAGTATGAACCGCCCAGTTTCTAAAGATGAAGCGTTGCTAACTCTAAGAAAACTTAAAAACCGAAAAGCAGCTGGACTTGATGGCATAATAGACGAATTGGTCAAGTACTCATGTGAAGAGGTAGTCCCGTTTTATTCTTAAATATTTCAATAAATCAATTGATAGTGATACGTTTTCCAACTTTGGACCGAGTCTATCATTTTGGCTATCTTGAAAAAGGTGACTTAAACAACCCTAACAACTATAGATGACTTTTTCTTAGCAATATTGACAGCAAATCCTTTAACACGATTATTAACAAGCGATTGCAAGAATGGTAGATGAAAATAATACCACAGCCCAGCATTAGACAGGTTTTAAGAAAGGGTATTTAACTATTGAGCACATGTTTACCTTGCTAGCTCTCTTTCAAAACATTTTGTTCTAAAATCGCAAATTGTATGAAGCATTTTTAGATTTTGAGGGAAAAAAACAAGTTTGATTTTATTAACAGACACCTTGTTTGGCCAGTTTTGTTTAACAATGATATTAAAGGAAAAAAATTATTAAGATATAGTTAAAGCAAGTGTTCGATGTGGTGCAAAATAGACAGATTGCATCAAATGTATAGCTGGACGAAGACAGGCATATGCATGAAGTCCAGTGCTTTTTTTTTAATTATTAATGAGCAAGCAACTGAAGTGCTCAGGAACGGAAACATGGCGCTATGCTGTTTCTAGAGGCATTTGAATTATTCGTTCTTTTATTAGCTGATGATGTCATCTTAAAGAAATTCCTCAGAGTAGAGATGAGGACACCAAATGACCTTGTATATGGTGAAGTTAGCAGGTATCATACATGTATCCTACACACACACACACACACACACACACACACACACACACACACACACACACACACACACACACATACACACACACAAACACACACACACACACACATACACACACACACACACACACACACACACACACACACACACACACACACAAACACACACACACAAACACACACACACACACACACACACACACACACACACACACACACACACATAGTATATATCTGTAAGTACCGAGCACAACCCCCCCCCCCCCCTTCCTATTTCTTCAATCTGAGACATAAGAGGAAGCTTTGTTTATAATTGAATATATATAGATAGATAGATAGATAGATAGATAGATAGATAGATATATTGGTGTACATGCTACAAATGGAACAGCGAAGAATTCCACTTAAAGCATATAATATGTTATACGATTTAGATCTCAAAGGTGAAGTAAATTGCGTGACTCAAGTGCGAACCTGTTTGTTTGATTACGGTTTGGGGTTGTCTGGTACAATCATGGGGTTGGATACGTGAATGATTTTATTCGTACACTTCGCCAACGGTTCAGTCAGGCATTCCCTTGACCGCTGGGGTCGTTGGGGGGACATGATGAGGCAGCCGCCGTTTCTCTCCAGGCTCTTCTGTTGGTGGCTGTCTTGAGATCTGGCATGGTCATTTTGGTCCAGTTCTTTATATTGTCCGAGCAGCTCTTTCTCTGCCGTCCTCGTCTGCGCCCTCCTTCAACGGTACCTTGAAGGATGGTTTTGGAGAGGGTGTTGTGACGAATGTCGGGGCCAAACCATGCCATCTTCCGTCGTTTGACGGTTGCCAGAAGTGGTTCGTGGGGCCCAACTAGGTTAGTGACCAGGTTCCGCACATATTCATTGGTCTTGTGTTCTTTGTAGGAGATGCGGAGTAGTTTCCTCAGGCACCTGGTCTCAAACACCTGGATTCTTCTTTCTGTTTCGGCCATCGGTGTCCATGTCTCGCAACCATATAAGAGCAGATATGAATGGACAACTAAACACAGGGTCAAAAGCAATCCTTGCTCAGATCTTGACAGTTGATATCCCTTGTCCCGATCATTGTGAAGCACTGGACCTAGAGGGGGACCCAGTTCTCATCATCGATGGACAAGCACTGGTTGCTGCAACTGAAAAACCGAAAACAGCTGTCACATTTGGAGACTTTGCAGATGTTTTCGTTGAAGCTGTTCTTCAGAGCGGTGCTCAATTCCAGCGCATTGATGTCACATTTGACAGGTATTATGAGATTTCTATCAAGAGTGAGATCCGGAAACGGCGTGGGAAGGACACAGTTGCCATCAGAAGGCCTATAACCTACAGGGAAGTGTCCCTTCCTACAAAGTGAGAGAACTTCATGGCACACCAGAGCAACAAGGAAGACCTTGCTCGGTTCGTGTCACACTAAATGATCCTGCAAGCACCCCCAACAAGACCATCGTGGCAGCAGGAGGATGGAGCAACCCAGAGCGTGAAGAAGCTACAGGCCCAAATCTGGATGTAGAGGTCCTGGAAGGAAAGCATGAAGAAGCAGACACTAGAGTAATTTTGTACTGTACCATGAGCATGGCCACCAGCATTGTTGTATCTGCCCGAGATACTGACATTCTCGTCATGTTGATTGCGTACTTTCATCTTATGGCCTGTCAGAAGATCTGGATGAAAGCTGGGACAGCAAAGCAGCAAAAGTTCATTCCAGTTCACACCATTGTGGAGCACCTGCAAATGGAGCCTGAAGTTCTAAGCCTGCCGCCTGGGTTCCATGCTCTAACAGGCAGTGACACAACATCTCACCTCGCTGGACACAAAATAAACCCAAACAAACAAACAAACAAAAAACAAACAAACAAACAAAAATGCTGGGATGTTTTCAAAGATCGCCACCATCTTTGAGGGGCCTTGGTAAGAGTCCTGTTCTTACTGATCAGACCATTCAGGAGGCTGAGCAGTTCGTGTGCAGAGTCAACGGTGTAACCACTTTCACCACCATCAACGAACTGCGAGTGAGCATGTTTGTCAAAAAGGTGACATTAGAGAAGCTTCCACCGACAAGAGATGCACTTTTGTGTCACATCAAGCGCTGCCACTACTAAGCCTTGGTCTGGCGTCAGGTCCACTTGCAGCACCCTGTCTTGCCACCACCTGAAACAAAGGGCTGGAAAATGGATGAGACTGATTTGATTCCCGACCTCATGTCACTGCCACCTGTCCCAAAAGCCTGTGAGGAACCGATCACCTGCAGCTGCACCACTGGCTGCAGAACCACGCGAAGCGGCTGCAAACCCAATCCCTGTACTGCATCCTGCAAGTGCAGGAAATCCCATGACACCTGCTTGACCATCTGATGTTTTCGTCCTGGTACCACGGTAACCAAGCAGTGAATTGATACCGTTCTTGCGAGACATTGCGTCAGTCCACGTTGTTTGTTACATCGCAAAATGATTTCTTTGGGGCAGGGATGGATGGAAGGGGAGTGTTGCAAGTAATTATTCTTGGATAGCATCAAGGCGTGATAGCAATGTCACTTCTACCTGAAAAACAATTAGCATAGCAACACTGATGTCGATAGAGTTCAAACAACATGCAACGCACTAGCACAGCAACAATGATGTCGATAGAAATCAAACAACATGCAACACACTAGCATAGCAACACTGATGTCGATAGAGTTCAAACAACATGCAACACACCAGCACAGCGACAATGATGTTGATAGAGTTCAAACAACATGCAACACACTAGCACAGCAACGATGATGTCGATAGAGTTCAAACAAGATGCAACACACTACCACAGCAACAATGATGTTGGTAGAGTTCAAACAAGCCTCGTCGCTGAGGTCAACGCTCACCTGTGCTCGTGCAGTGTGTTTTCCCCTAAAACTCCCCGAGTGAAGTCATCTGAAAGTGTCCAATTTCAGCCTTCCACATGGCCCAGTCCAACCATGTTGTCGTTTCCGCACAGTCACTAAATGTTTAAAAACACAATATTTACACAACTCTCCACATGCCACGTCTATTGAAAACACACACACACACACACACACACACACACACACACACACAACACACACACACACACACACACACACACAACTTAGAAGTTAAATTGCTGTCTTCGAAAGCACAAGACCATCCTCAAACAAGAGAGAGAGAGAGAGAGGAGAGAGAGAGAGAGAGAGAGAGACAGACAGACAGACAGACAGAGACAGAGAGACAGAGAGGCGGAGACACAGAGACGGAGAGACAGAGAAGCAGAGAAGTTTCAGGTGAAATTACAAAAACACACACTTACCAGTGAGAGAAAGAGAGATTAAGAGAGAGAGAGAGAGATGAGGAGAGAGAGAGAGAGTGAGTGAGAGAGAGAGGACAGAGACAGAGACAGAGAGGGTGGGTAACAGAGTTTACTTGTAAATTATAAATGGAACACCACACACACACCACACACACACACACAACACACACACACACACACACACACACAACACACACACAGAGTAACAGACACATTGTTCGGCCAGTTTTGTGTAAACATTATATGAAAGGAAAGCTGTACACATGTATTAGAAATGTCTATGATGTAGTTAAAGGAAGAGTTCGATGTGGTGCGAAATTGACAGATTGCATCAAATGTACAGCTGGACTAAGACAGGGATATGCATGCAATCCAGTGTTATTTTCTTTATTTGTTAATGAGCAAGCAACTGAAGTGATCAGGAATCGAAATATGGCGCTATGCTGTCTGTAGAGGCATCTGAACTGTTTATTCTGTCATTAGATGATGATGTCATCATAAAGAAATTCCCAAGTAGAGATGAGAACACCAAAAAGTTCAAAGTAAAACATATAATGTTTTATATGATTTTAGATCTCAGACGTAAAGCAATTTGGTGACTCAAGTACGAACGTATTAACTTTTGTTTGGATATGTTTTGGGTTCGTCTGGTACAATCAGGGGGTTGGATACGTGAATGATTTTATTCGTAACATTTCGCCAACGGTCACTAGACTGTAGTTGGCAAAATTGGACTGAACATATTCAGACCAGCAGTAGATATGACATATTTACACATTTTTGTGACACACCTGCTTTGAAGCCCTATCTATTATTGGATTTGAAAACTCACATTTGAAATATATAACCACAGGATTCCGGCTTGGAATCTCAGATTAATGGTATAAGCTTTAGATACAGCACTGTCACCAGAAGTGTTTTTCTTTGTCCAATGTGTAAGAAGCAGAGGGAAAATAGGTACATTTTGTTTTCTCGCGAAAGCTATATAAAATCTAAGTACCATCGACAACCCTCTTTGTTCAAACTTAGTTTACTAATGTCCTCACAAAAATCTCACGACGTGAACAATTTCCACTTTTCCTGTCTAGACATGTACGTCTAGAGAATTAACACCGTCTTAGGAATATAACACTTTTGTCGCTGTCCCTATTCACTTTCTACATGTTGTTATTGGTATTGATCAGATTTATTTTCTGTGTGAATTTGTGCCCACTTACATTTTTCATAAAGTGTTTATAGGATGTTCAAGTACCCCTTCACAAGATGCCGTGGCCTATTGGGAATAAACCCCCTCTCTCTCTCTCTCTCTCTCTCTCTCCTCTCTCTCTCTCTCTCTCTCTCTCTCTCTCTCTCTCCCCTCTCTCCCCTCTCCCCTCCTCTCTCTCTCTCTCTCTCTCTCTCTCTCTCTCACAACACATGTCCCAGTGAAAATGATACCATATGCATCATATTGCACGGTGCACCATGTTCCTGGGGAGAGTATACTGTGTGGTGGGCACTGTATGCATCACCGACACACGGCGCTATGTAACCCTGGAACAGTCTTCTTCGCAGTGACGCTGTATACATTATCTCACACTTGCACAGAGTGCCACAGAACCGTCTACTCCCTAGTGACAGTATATGTCACTTTACACAGTGCACCATATACCAAGGAACAATATATTCCCTACTGACACAGTGTACCTGACTTCACACAATGCTCTGTGTGCCAGAAACATGTGTACATTAACTCATATAGTGCACCAGTACCAGGGGACAGTCGACTCCCTACTGACACTATTATATCAATTCACACAGTGGTGTCATGTACCCTAGACCAGTCTGCTGTCTATGTCACGGTGTACACCTCAGACAGTGTACCGCGAACAAGGAAACCCTCTACGCTCTACAGTATACATAACTACTACCGTGCCTGTGTCTTAGGAAGTTTAATGGAGTTTGGCATTTCCCCAAAGTTTCTGAGGAAAAGAACATCTAGAAGAACACATTGGATGGACTCGTTAAAGAGTTTGTTGACATGCTAGCACTTGACACTCAGCCATTTCTTTCTTTTTTTTTTTTAAATATTTTTTGTTATGTTAGCAACATTTTCATTTCCCCACAAATCAATGGCAATCGGGGACATTTGTGACCGTAATGTACTTTGCAAAACGTGTTATCTCTTTGGGTTTATCTTTTTATTTATCAGTGGATTTCAGAGAGGACTAAGTCAAGACAATCTGTTTCTTTTCCAAATGAAAAACCACACTCATTACAACACCAACACACAAACACACACACACACACACACACACACACACAACACACAACGAAACAAACAACACACACACCAACACAAAACACACACACACCACAACACGAACACACAACACCCACACAACAACAACACACACACCACCCACACACCCCCAACCCTCCCACGCACCCAGCACGAAAACCACACACCACACCCACCACACACACACACCCACACACACACACACACCACGCACCGCACGGCACGACAAACCCAAACACACACACACACCACACACAACACCACACGCCACGCACCTGCACACTCACCCACGCAAACACACACACACACACAACACAACACCCACACACACACACAACACCACACATACACCCACCACACACAGCACACACACACACACACACACACACCACACACACCCCACACACACCACACACAACCCCACACACACGCACACACGCATGAAGGCACGCATCAGAATAAGGACCACAGCACATCATATATGGAGTGTACGCACGGCACAACAAGCACGAACAACGACACAGTACACCAAAAATCACTCAAAACAGTGGTATGGACACGAATGAAAGTCGCCCACTCGTGTGGACTGCATGCTTCAATCCAATACGACATGTACAAGGTGGGAGAGAATAGTAAACAGGCCACTCTGGCTCACCCACTTCCGCCAGTCCCCACCGCGCAAGCCGGTTCGCTGTTGCTCCGCCGCTTACCCAGAGTTGCCTGTTTACTATTCTCCTAATAGTAAACACACCCAAAAAACATAATTGTGGTAGGATTATCTGTTTTTAAATACTAATTTACAAAACTTTTGAACTTCATTTTTGCTTAATCCTCGTTTTTTGATCGTCTTCAATAATCATTTCGCGCATGACATCAATCAAATGCGTCTCTATCTTTCTGTGAATAAAACTAACAGTTTTAATTCGCTCTCTAAAGTCTTTTAAAACTGAGTTTATATTTCCTGAACATAAAATCCACACACTTATTCTAGCATGTCTTCCCACGAAGCAGTTTCGACAAAGATTTTCTCTTTGACTATGTCTCTTTCTGCCGAAACAGTCATCTATAATAAATAGTGTCTGCGTTCCCTCAACTGTCTATAAAAGTGTTCTAAGCACTCGCTAAGTTTATTGCTAGGATCAATAAATAGATTTCATCACGTCCATATAAACCTTGTCTGATATGCTTTGTTCCACTTTAATGTTGGACAGAAATTACAATATGATCAAAATTTATAACTATAAACTGTTTAATAGGTCGAGGACAAATATTGTTTTTCCACAACCAGTCTGTCCCACAAATCAATGAACAATGAGGGTTTTGTCATAAAGTTTAACATCGGCATTGACGCCAAAGTTGTCTGCTCCATATTTTTAAAACAGAATTTAATCTAATCCAGTTATTGTTTTTTATCATACTCTCTGTCAAAACTTGTTCAGTATAATAAAACCCTATAAGGCCCAAATGTGTTAAGATTAATCCAGTTCAGTTCTGTAAGATCGTTTCTATTTAGACTAATATCAATTTTTGTGCTTGTTGTTATGACCTTAATATCCTCGCCATTGTAAGAACGACGACAGTAACTTTAAGTTTGTCACGTCTAAGTTTTGCCAGCTAATAAGAATTCCTTTCATAAGATGTCACTGACGCCCAGAGCTCCATTTCTCGCCTCATCTTTTAAGACAGAAATTTTAAATATCATTGTGAACGTGTCTCCTAATTTGTGCATGGAATGAACTGTAATTTTGTAGAACTTTCTTTAAAACCGATTCTTCTGTGGAGGATGTACTGTTTGTCCCCAAACGGCTTTATTTCGATCTCTTTCCGACTGTTGTCCTCTGGCATAAGACTTACATGTAAAGGGCCAGAGTTCAAGTTTCTGAAACTTTTTGACGGTCAAAAAAGTAAATTTGGGTTTAAAAATTTCAAAAATTTTAGGGGGGCCCTTCTAAATTGGTTTCAAGTGCCATTTGTTTGTCAGTTTTTCGAACATTTTTTTAAACGCCGGATTTTTGCTTCAATTGCGTATTGTTCAGGGGAAACCTTTTGTTTCGTCAACCTCTTTGCCAAAAACCATCTTTAGGTACCAAAACATACAAGGCCTTCTCACCGTTCTGTTCAAAGTCCTCAACGCGCAAGGTCTTTTAATTCAAAGTTACCAACCTCCAGGCCTAATGTAACCCGATTCTTCTGGCCACGTGACATTTTTTTAAAACAACGTTTTATTTTATTTCTAAAACAAATGTGCAGGTTATCAATTTCACGACTTCCCTTTTTATCTGGACTTTATATTAATGACGACCCTCCCACAAGCAACTTTTAAACTGAAAAATTTGGGAATTGTATAATTTCATAATCGCAATATGCAGCTTTCCCTGATGGAAGAGCTCTTAAAACAGTTTGGGGCTTCATAATAAGTTTTCTTCAGTGCCGCCGTCCAAAGAACAAGAGTAATGAATGAATGCAAATCGGCGGTATTCCCCCAAGAGTTTTGTCGGTGTAACGTAAAATTTTATGATATTGACGATGTTGTTGCAAAGCCTAACATTTTGCAGTCCATCAAAAAGGTAATTACCTTTTTTCTCGGGTTTTAATGTCAACATTACTTTCAAATTTGCATTGTTAAGTTTGGGAAGTCGGAGACTTTGCTCTTTCAGCGGAAAACCCAATAACCATCAGGTATGGTTAACTGGAAATAATTTAATATATTATCAATTTTTTAATCTTATTTCCTGGATTCACTTATTTTAAACCAAACGACTTTGTAAAAATTTCATGGGGCAACCCTTTGGGTTCCGCATTATTATTAAGCATATTCTAAAAACGAAGGACGTCTTGAGTTTTATTGTTAAAACATTTTTAAAACAAATTTAAAAATAGTGCTTCAAATATACTAATGCAAAATTTTCTGTTGGACCGCACTCAACTTAAAAATATAACAACTGATACCCTTGCATTTCTGTGATCAGTCTGAGCCTTTCAAGAAAGGTTAGTCCTCCTTAAACGATTCTTTAACCCCCCTAAAAAACGACTACATCCCGAAAGTGGGTTTAGTCACCGAGCATTTTAATCAGAACCAGTTTAACTTTGTCGTTTTTGTGCTCAACTGGTGTGGAGTGTCGTAGCGATCATTTAAATCATCCTGATCCTTTGGTGAGGTCAGTATATAGATTCCATTTTCTATTAACCCAGCGATTTTGTCTGAACTGCAAGCCAACCATTACCAAATGACAAACCGTTTAACCATTCACAACAAATAGATTACAAGGCTTTTGAAAGATCGAACAAATTTTTGATATTGACCCAAAGACAGATTTAGACAAAGTTGGATCTTAATCATGGTTTAGGACCCTTTATTTTGGGCTCACAGAAAGATAAACTATGATTGGACCTCCTTACACCTTTCTCCAGGCCACTGTTCACCTCGGGCTAAAGCAAGAGCATAAAACAGCGGAAACTTTATTTTGGTACTTCTAAGGGCCTAACAAAAGCAGGAATAGAACAAAAAAAGGCTTTGTACTTAGTTTGGGTTTGCTAGGTTTCGCAACAAGGCAAGATTAAATTTGACCCTTTCACGGCTTGTGCCCAAAAACAGGTTTACAAAAGGGACGCCATTATCTGCAATTTGATTGCCTTCTATTAAAAGGACCAAAAGTTTTGCAAACGCAAGATCGAAAGTAGACTTTGCTGGTCGGCACTGGTTTTACAGCCCTTCTGCCTCAGGCTCCAGGTAGGAACAATATAAACTACACAATGAAATCCTTGTTGCAGGAAATGAACAGAAGGTTGGACAAAACGACATAATTCTGAGCCGTAAATTACAAACAATAAAAAAACCCCCCAAGATAATCTCCACCCCAAGGCCCAAAGCCCAAAGGTATTGAAGACGCGCGTGTGACCAGAATTGAAAAAACAGCACTTGTTATTGGATTAACTGCCCTAGATTACTTGGCTTTTATTTACTAAGATAACCCACATTAAACAACTAATGCCCATAATGCTCAGCCTAAAGGCCTACTTTACTTGCGGCAGCAAAACCAGCTAACATCCCCCCTATTATACTACAAAGAATTATTGCTTTAGGTTTTTTTTTAAAAAAACTTGCAGATGACAAGTTGTTTTTTTACCGTTTTCTGACGACGGATTGGGGGGCCTGGGGCACTGCCCCCCACCGCCACCGCCTGTAATACCAACACCGTGACTTTTCAAACCGGTGTTAAAACACTTGCAATGGACACCTGCTCCAAACAGTGTTCTTTTCTTCGCTAGCGTGTGCTTCAATAAAATTCTTTGGAAGTTTCTCTTATTTGCTCACTGGTTCTAATTGTTCTCGGTTAGTAGACAACCTTCTTGCTTGCTATCTCTTTGTTCAAGATTTTAGCTTTGTGTTTTTTTCTTTAACCTAGGCCAAGGGGTCATCACCTCATAGTTTTCTTTTCCTTTTTATATGCCATCTATTTCCCCAGTTTTGCTAAATTGTTTGTTAATCACCTCTGATGCTTTTCAAAAACATGATCAAGGGCCGTTTTTCCTAAGGAGCGGCGGATCGGCTTGAATACTGTTTCTTCTGAAAAAAGGTTTCTGCTTGTATTATTTCGTCGCTGTTGGGCTTAAATCTTTAAGGGGATTTTTGAAGGTTTTCTGGGGAGTTTCTGTAGTGGTTTTGAAGTTTGAACTGCCCTCCGTCTAACTTCGCGGTTTAGCAATCCAAGGCGATTTTGATCCTCACCTGAGCCTTGCTAATTGTAGTCTTTGCAAAAACTTGATGGGTCTGGTTTAGATGTAAGCGTACAGGGGTTTTCCTTGCTCGTTTTTAAAATCAAATGGCCATCTTTTGTTTCAAATTCATTAGGGTCTTAAAACAGGAGGTTCTTGGCTAAACTTTGATAAAATATTTGCCTTACTTTCTGTTAATTCACGCCGCAATATTGTAATGGATGTGTCAAAGGCTCATTCCTCTGTCGTCCCGGATCAAAACACATAATCCTTCTTCTGCCATGTTTTAAAAATTAACTTTTTATTTTGCTTTAAAAAAATGGCCAAGGATGGCTCAATTTCTTGACCCGCAGAGACTGAAAAGCCCTTTTGGCGTGAAGGGGAAAAAAACAGAATATTATTGCCAATAATCCACTACTATTGATTCAGACAAATTCTTACGTTAAATTTCCAACCAGGGCAATGAAGTGATTGTCGGGATCTGCACGGCTTACTTTCAAAATAGAACCGAACAGCAACAGACAAAACAGGACATACCCAGAACTGGGACGGGCAATCGTTAAGAAAATTTCTTAAACTTTGAGGGGCAAGAAAATTTTTCTTTACCAAGCGCATATTTTTAATCTATTCTGATCTAGGCTACCGATAATGAAAGGGCCGATCTTGCTTTCAAGGAATCGAAAATAACGAAGCCTAAAACACAGAATAACGCCGAAACGCTGCCGCCAAGATGAGCGGTAAGTTTTTTGCTTATGGAAATCGCTTTTATACCCTTAATTTTGGTTGTTAAAAGCGCGCGCCTACTTTCAAGGGCATTAAAAGGACAGATTGTCATTGACTAACTTTTAATGAATAAAAACGTTCTTAATTACAGACACGATCCAAGACGCTTTTCGCACTCGTTGAGTTTGACATTGTTAGCAACCCTAATTTTCAAGGCTATTGAGCAACAATACGTCAAAATTACTTAAGAAAGAGTGACATCATACAAATTCCTAAAAGCAGGGCAGACACAATAGGAACTTAGTTTTAGCGCCGCAGCACGACCCTTAAAGGATTTTATTCGGGAAGATGAAGAACCCAAAAGAAAAGGGAAAAGTTTTACACCAAAATTACGAAAGACATTGTTCATTTGAGGGAGCCTAACCAAGTCACTAGCGGGCTTAAACCTTCATCATTTTGAGAAATAAGAAAATTGTTTGGAGGGGGGGGAAAACCAACAGAACCTTGTTCAAAGATTACACCCACATGTTAACTGAGGAATATTTAACAACAAAAGGTTTAGGTTGACCAAGGTCAACAGAAATAATATAATGGGGGGGGAAACAGAAAGCGAAAAACTTCAAATTGATAAAGAAAAAGAGAGTGATAAACCACTTTTTCATTGGGTTTTATATATATGCGCAGTGAATATTCAAGAAACAGATTAAAAGATATCCAATTAAAATTATTTTTATTTTTAAAAACATGTCTGTTCAGGTTTATCCAAAGGCCCAAAGAAAGAACTCTGTTGCTGGAGACATAAAAATTTCAGATTAAAAAAACATAACACAAATCAAACCCAACTAAGCAGGACCTTTCAAAATACGCAAAACCAAACGAAGGATTGCGCTTTAATGCTTTACAAGAATATGGGCCGTCACGTGCTTTAACACGGAACAAGTGAGGTCTCTTAGTAACAGGCGAGGTGCACCGGCGCTTTCCTCTGGCGTTTGTCGTCCTTTTGGGGCGTGTTCATTGGCTGTAAGGCTGTCAGCAAAAAAAAAAAGCAAAACTCCAAAAGAACAAGCTAGGGTTTCAACTATAAAGCTAAACTTAGTCTTAAAAACTGATAATTGATAAAGCATTGTCGACTCGAACATCACGGATGAAATTTAGTCCCACAGGCTGTTTTTTTGAGGTACAAAAGACAAAAGTTTGATCTTCAAAGAAAGGCAAGGGCAACTTTTTCTCAACACCGACACCGCCATAAAAAAGGAAGGTTTAAAAAAAGAAACGAAACAAAACCTGTTTAAACACTTCAATTAAACAACCCCAAAGGGCGTTTATTTTAGTTTATGAGTCCAAGCACAAAAAACCGTGATATGATTCTGATTAACTTTTATTTTTTTTTGATTTAAATAAAATTTTTGAGGTTGAAAAGAAGCCAACATGATAAATATATGAAGGTTCAGATGAATTGTTTGAACTTCTCGAGGAAAGCGTTTGGGAAGGCACAAATGAGATTGTTTAGAAGTTATTAATCCAAAAAACGGCGGGAAAGCGTTTACCCTTTTCTCAGCCAGTAAACAACAATAAACCCTCCATTAAAGAAGGGTTGTTTTAATCGACTATATAACAATAAATGAAGAAAATCTAGAATCGGGTTCCAACAAACAGGCAGACTATCTTTCCTAAGACTTAACACCTGGTTGGGAACCACTGCTTACACAGTTTTGTTGGGGCTGAAGAAGCCAAAATGGAGGCCGGTGGTCGAGGTAAAGTCTTAGAGATCAGATTAAAACAGGCAAGGAGCCGATTTTGGCAAGGCTTACATTCCACTACCTCCACATAGTTGCAAAACGAGCCGTTCTAAAAAAAAATTCAGACAACAAATGTTTTATGTGGTGCGTTCTTGCAGGCTCAGATTCCGCAAAAACGCAGAGAGAGTGTCTAATATGACCTTACATCAATGATTTAACTTTAGAGGAATTCCTTTCCTGTTAGTGTAAATCAATTGATCAGTTTGAAGAACAAAACAAACCATAACTGTTAATACACTAGGGTAGGAAACAAATCACGCCGATTAAGTTCCAAGACATCCAACGATTGGCGAACCGACAAAAATCTGTTGACTTAAAGGTGTTTTCACCACGGGGCACCGCATTACAATGATACGAACAATGGTAGTTATTGGGCATACTCAAAACAACAAGCAAACAAGAATTCTGTAAAAATGTTAAAAAATTCCATCGTTAAAGCAGGGCGAAATGTAAAACATTGTATTAGCCCGTACTGGGAAAAGAAAAATTTCCCCGAAAGCAGAAAGTTATTTTTAGAACGGGGAAAAGGTTGCAAAACTAGTCCATATGTTTTTACGCAGACTTCGAACACTATTGTTCCTTATGAAGGAAAACCCCACAGAAACTTCCAAAACATCTTAATGAGTAATCATCAATTTGTCATTTGCCTTCTCATTGTTAGGTCGGATGGCGCCCTTCAAAGCCAGAATTATACAAGGGACCAAATGCTGCAAAATACTTCTTAAAACGCATGCAGCAAGTGCGTAATCCTGTTTAATAATCTAAACTTATCTGAAATCATAAGACGCCTGAAGACCAACAACAGTATGACTCAGCCACTCACTGTTGGATTTGTGGGGCGGCCTTGGTTGCCACCACAGAGAATCCAACAGTAAGGACCATGATCACATTAGTGGAAAGTTTAGAGGAGCAGCACATAACAAATGCAATCTTCAACTAAAGTTTGAACCAAAGACATGGAAGCTGCCTATATTCTTTCACAACTTGCGAGGTTACGACTCTCACCTTATAATGCAAGCAGTAACCAGCGACTTCAGGGTGTCATGCATTGCACAGTCATCAGAAAGTACATGTGTTTCACTTTAAATAACATGTCTTTCTACGACTCTATGCAACACATGATGGGTTTTCATTAGAGTCACTGGCTATGTCCTTAAAGTCTGCCCAATAACAGAAGAATATTTTTGACCCAACTCTTGTTAGAAAGGGCGTTACCCTTATGAGTACATGAAACAGTTGGCAAAGGTTTGACGAAGATACACTTCCGCCTAAAGGCGCGTTCTTTTCTAGTCTCAGAGGAAAGGACATCAGTGATTCTGATTACCAGCATGCTCAAGATGCGTGGCAGAAGTTAGAGTGTAAAACGATGGGAGACTATCATGATTCCTATTTAATGGCGGATACTTGTTTGTTGGCGGACGTCTTTAAAAATTATAGGAAGACTGCATGAAACATTACAGCTTGGATCCTGCGCATTATATTTCTGCGCCCGGGATGAACTGGGACGCTTTCTTAAAATTTACTGGAGTACAAATTGATTATTGTCTAACCTGCCAATGCTTCAGATGATTGAAAACGGATTGCGTGGGGGAATCAGTATGGCGTCGCACCATTACTGTAAAGCAAACAACAAATACTTGGACGACTATGATCCAAGTAAAAGGTCTAACTATCTCATGTATTTAGATGCAAACAATCTGTATGGATGGGCAATGGCGCAATCACTTCCATTACGCAACTTTAAAATGTACACAGGTGATGGTGTGGATAATATTCAAAAAGCATTAAAGTGGTTGGGCAGTTTGACGCCAGATCAACAGCATGGTTTCATTCTAGAAGTTGACTTAGAATATCCCAGGAACTCCATGACCTGCATAATGACTATCCATTAGCAGCAGAAAGTCTAAAGATGGCAAAAACAGAACCACCTAAACTTGTGCCTAATCTTCGAGGCAAAAAAAATTATGTCTGCCATTACAGGCTTCTACAATTTTATTTAAGACATGGTTTAAAGTTGACAGTGTTCATCGTATAATTGCTTTTGATCAAGAACAGTTCATGAAACCATACATAATGAAGAACACTGATCTCAGAACTAAATCCACAGATGCTTCAGAAAAAGACTTTTTCAAGTTGATGAACAACAGCTGTTTTGGAAAGACTATGGAGAATCCGCACAAGCGTAAAGATGTTAGATTGGTCACCAGAGAGAACGATGCAATTAAGCTAACTTCTAAACCTAATTATCAGGACTTCAGAAGATTTCATGATCAGCTTTTTGGCATAATGATGAAAAAAAAGAAAGTCAAATTGGACAAGCCCGTTTTTATTGGGTTTACTGTTTTAGAGCTGTCGAAGCTTTTGATGTTAGAATGTCTTTATGACTACTTTAAGCCCTTGTATCCAGAGTCCAGAGTTCTGTACACAGATACAGATTCTTTTGTTATAGATATCCCTACTGAAGATATCTATAAAGACATGGAATTAGAAGTAGCTAAAGGGCATGCGGGATGGTACGACACATCTGATTATCCTAAAGATTCGCCTTTGCATTCAACTGTTAACAAGAAGGTTTTAGGTAAAATGAAGGATGAATTATCTGGAGGTGTGATCAAGGAGTTTATTGGTTTAAGGTCGAAAATGTACAGTCTTTCAAGCCAAAAAAAAAGTTGTTAAAAAGCAAAGGGAATATCTCGTAGTGTTGTGCAATCAAGCATATCCCATGACAACTATAAAAAAAGCATTGTTTGACAATAAGACTTTTCATCATGACAACGTAAAACTACGATCTAATCTACATGAGATCAACACAACTGTTGTAACAAAGAAGTCATTAGATAGAACAAACACAAAACGTGTGTTTGTTAATCCAGAGTTTTCATATGCAATCGGGCATTGGAAAACAGCATAATTACATACCTTCTTCATCCGCGGGTTTATATTTTCCTCAAATTTATCTAGAAGCTCAATCATATCAATATCCAATTCAGACAAAATTTTTCTCATGTTTGCTTGATGTGCACGATTTTTTTTTTATTTTTTCAAGATATTCTTTATCCCATATTTTGATAATCAAAATTTGGGATTTTGGGCGTAGGCGATCAGGATGCGTTGCCATGTACCGATGAATCCACTTAATTGTTTCCTTAATAGCTGAACACGTATCATATGATTCTTGTATTAATTTTAAGGTCTCTTTTTTTATCATCATTTTAGTTTCATGTAAGATTTCTTCCTTTTGAGCTTCCATTTTAAACTCAAATATATTTACGTAAATTAATTAAGCGGAACTGTGTCTGGCGGGATTATTTGCAGTTCTTCTTTCACAAAAGATCTTTGAGGGGCTGGTCGTTTTGTTGTGTCAGTTTCTCGTAAATAATACACTGGCGGATTCATTTTCACAATTTTTTTATCTCATATGGATCAACACTCCAAACTGGATCTGTTGCCCTGATGCGAGTGTCCCCTTCCGCTTCTCCCGGCGAATAAAGGTATCTCACTTTCAAACCAAATGGTAATAGTTTGCTTGATGAAGACTCTCCTTCAACAAATTTATTGTTTGTTTTCTGATTGCTTGTACTGGTTTTAGACCTTTAAATTCTTCATTATTCATTGCGCGCAAAACTGAGGGCAGCCTTCTAACCCATTCTGTGTTGCGAGAATTGTCAATCAGCTCTCTGTGATACTGGTAGGAGAAAAGTCTTTCAGATAACTGTTTGTTAAAGTTTTCAACCAAACCTGTGATCTGTGAACACCCGGAATGCCTCTTTTAATGGTAACTCTATGTTTTAACAATAATTGATTCCATTGTCCTTTAAATTCTTTCCCATCATCGACTTGAATCATGCGAGGATAAGTTAAGGGTCCTCGTTGATATATCAGTTGTAAAGCGACAGCAACAGCAGAAGCACTCTTTTGTGTTAATGGTTCAGCATCTTTGTATCTTGAAGCTATGTCATGACTGTAAGTGCGTACTTAAATCTTTTTCGTCTAATCGTATCATGGGGTAAATATAGAAGATCCATTTGATGGGTGTCGTTCGGTATTGTGTTGACAAAGTGTGGTCTTTGTATTCGTTTAGGCGCTGGTAAATAAATTTGCCAAATCGCTTGTTTAGATAACCATTCTTTTGCTGTTTGTTCACTGACTCCCGCTGCTTGGCTAAGCTTTTTAATTGCTGTTATTCCCTTCCAATATCCTTTTGGAGAATAATAGATTTTGTACATTTTTATTCAGCCAATACTTTGTGCAACAAAATACACAACGGTCATGCCAAAGACAATAAACAATATTTCTTGCATCTTTTGTTTTTCTGATGGTTGATAAAAGTCGCTAAATTTTGGTGGGGGCAATGTTTCAACTTGTTTGCCTGTTACTAGAAAATATTCTTTTATTGCCTGGTCAACATCTTTAAATGTGTAAGCTGCATGTCCCTGTTGTTTAAGTCTGTCGTTAATAAAATCTAACTGCTCCATTCTCTGCTTTTCATAGGTGTCTTGTGCAGCAGCTAGTTGCTCCATAGCTCTGTTATGTCTTTTTCTCTCATTGTTATTTTGTAGTTTACTAAATGCGTAATTACTTCCGCTAAAAGCAAGCGCATTAACCACAGCGCCACCAATCATCATTACGAGTGAAGCCATTTTTATAAATGTATTTTTTTTAATTTTACATATTGATACTGTCTGGAATTATTCCTTGCTTAACTAGAAAATCTTTCGTAGCAAATGAAGCTGTAATAACAGCAATCAGCTTTGCTGAGTCTTCAAAGTCTAGTTTGCCAAGATCTGCTGGTTTTATTTTTAACAGGCTTTTACCAAGCATTGTGTATCCTACACTTAGGCCTCCAATAACAGCAGAATGGTATACAAGGTTAGTAATAGTTTTTTCGGTGCTCATTTTTAAAAAATAAAATAATATTTATTCATTAATAAAACATGAACTGCGATGATTTACTTCCTGAACTTACAAATGATCAAGTTGATGACCAAGCTATTATGCGCCAAAAGGAAAGGCTGTATTCTTTGGCGGCGTGTGGAAAAACAAAACAGTACCTTGGAAATGAATTCAGCATAGAACAGATTCAACAGATGTCGACGCAAGACATTGTAAAGTATCACAACAGGTATGAAGCGTAACTGGGGTCAAGAATGGTAAAAAGTGTTGGGCAAACGGTTCTTAGTTTGTACACTAAACTAGTTAGTAGATTTGCTCCCATTGATTCTGAACAAGATTTTATGTATGATTTAACACAGGATCCCGTTTTAACAAAGTCATTAGAGTCTCTAGGATGTGATCTATATTACAGATTTGGAACATTGTTATCGCCATTAATCATGGGATTAATTACTTTTAATCATATAGATTTTGTTTCCCTTCAAAATGACCGAGCCAGAAAATCAGCAGAATCAGAAAACATTGAATCAGGTGGAGAAAGTGACCAGTAAAAAGCCTCCTCATCCTGGGCGTGTTGCAGCAGGAAAAAAATTAGCAGAGTGGAACAAACAAAAAAAAATTAATGTTGCAATCACAGAATATAACTCATAATGAAAAAACACCAGTTGTGCCAGAGCCACAACAAGAACAAGTTGTTTCAAGTCCCGCAACATCATCATGGATTATTTGGATTAAAAGAGTTAGCATTTTTGGCGTCATTGCTGTTGGTGGGGGTGGTTATTACGTTTATAAAACATATAAAGAAAGACAGCAAAAACCAAAGCAGCCCAAAAAATCACAGCCACTAAATACAAAATCTGAACAAAAAAGAATACCAGAACCGCCAACAACAAAAGATCATTTTGATCCATTTGATATGCAGTAATATTTCAAGAACTTAATAAATAATTATAAGTGACTTGAATAAGAACTTGATAACGACTTCATGACGACTTGATGAAAACTTAAATAAGAACTTGATAAGAACTTGATGACGACTTGATAAGAACTTAATGACGACTTGATTAAGAACTAGATTAAGAATTTGGGGTAACTTGATTAAGAACTTGGGGTGACTTAATTAAGGACTTGGGGAAACTTAATTAAGGACTTGGGGTGACTTAATTAAGAACTTAATTGAGGACTTGGGGTGACTTAATTAAGGACTTGGGGTGACTTAATTAAGGACTTGGGATGACTTAATTAAGGACTTGGGGTGAAAAGTGGAACTGGTAGGACCACTTGTCATTTGATATGTCAGCCACTTGCTTTGTGACTGAACAGGATGTGCCTGGGCGCTGAGCAGTGATTCGTTGACGGGCTGGCCTGCAACTACTAGTTAAGCGCGATGAAGAACAGAGAAAGAGGCAGCTCACGCTATAGCAAAGAACGTGTTAGCGCACGCCCGCTGTGCGGACAGACCGCGCCGCGAGCCCGGTGAGAGAAGAAACGCAGTAGGCGCGCGAGGCGTGTTTTATTGATTTTTAGGTCAGAACATAGGGAGGCACACAGTTTGTAAACAGGACGCTCGGCCTGCTGACTTACTGCGTCGTTATAATTGTGTTGTCTTGGCCTTGCAAAAAAGCTGACAGTCAACCGACTGGTAGTACAGACTGTTTGGGGAACGCAGACACTATTTATTATAGATGACTGTTCGGCAGAAAGAGACATAGTCAAAAAGAGAAAATCTTTGTCGAAACTGGCTTTCAGTGGAAGACATGCTAGAATAAGTGTGTGGATTTTATGTCAGAAATATAACTCAGTTTTAAAAGACTTTAGAGAGCAATTAAAGACTGTAGTTTTATTTCACATGAAAGATAGAGACGCATTTGATGAATGTATGCGCGAAAATGATGTTATTGAAGACGATCAAGAAAAACGAAGGATTAAGCAAAAACTGAAGTCTCAAAAGTTTTGTAAATTAGTATTAAAAACAGATAATCCTACACATTATGTATGTTTGTAAAGTGTTTACTATTAGAGAACTAGTAAACAGGCACTCTGGGTAAGCCGGCGGAGCAACAGCGAAACCGGCTTCAGCCGGTTGGAGCTGGCGGAGGTGGGTGAGCCAGAGTGCCTGTTTACTAGTTCTCTCGTGGGCCTTCGGTTCCATGACATCACCATGTTCATCATCCTTACACTGCACTTGGATCATGGGATCCATCCAGTTAGTAATGTCACAAAGGACAGTGGCATATTCCTTACCTTGTATACTAAGCATCATCAAAAAGTACGCTTGATCATCGAAGTGTTCTGTCTTGAATTAGTTTCCAATATGAAAGGCATATAGAATAGCTTTCTCACTCACACATGTCGTGGGGTGAAACATGGCCAGCCTACGTTTTAAAGGTACAGCTGTGAATTCATTGCTATGTCCTCCACATACAATGACTGTGTAATGAAACATTACAGGGTATAAATCATGCGCAACAACCCTTTTCAGGAATAAACATGTGTTATATACATTTCTTTTCCGAATCCAACTGGATGGAAATAACGTATCGTCATCATACCATCACATCATCATCATCATCATCATCATCATGGTCGTCGTCGTTCTCGTCGTCGTCGACTTCGTCATCGCTATCTTCGTCGTCGTCGTATTGTCATCATCATCATCATCATCATCATCATCATCATCATCATCATCATCATCACCATCACTATCAGCAGCAGCAGTAGAGCAACAACAACGGCTGCAGCAGCGACTGCACAAAAAGCTTTTTCAACATCAGTACCATCATAGTCACTATCGTTATCGTCTTTGACTTAATTGTTCATGTTGTCATCATGCTCAAAATCGGTGTCGTTGTCGTCATAATCACTGCCTTCATCATTATCATCATTATCAATCCAGTACACAGTCTTAGGATTGCAGTCACAAAGGGATCACAACAGTCACTGGCCTTCTGCCATAATACTTGGTGAGGATGAAGTAATCAACCATCAACTAACAATCATTCTTTTGCCATAATACTTGGTGAGGATGAAGTAATCAGCCATCAACTAACAATCATCCTTTTGCCATAATAGTTGGTGAGGATGAAATAATCGGCCATCAACTAACAATCATCCTTCTGCCATAATAGGTGATGGAGATGATGTGATGAGTCCCCCACAAACAATCATTCTGCAGTCATAATACTGGATGGAGATGTTGCAACCAGCCATCCACTGACAATCACCCCCCATCATGATGATTGGTGGAGATGAGATAACTAGTCAACCACCACCAGTAATACTCCTGTCATGATGATTGGTGGAAATAATGTAACTAGTCAATCACCACCAGTAACACCCCTGTCATGATGATTGGTGGACATGATGTAATCAGCCATCTCCTGAAATCATACTTCTGTCGTGTTAACTGATAAAGGTAAAGGTAAGTTATGCAGTGATTCAGTGACAATCATCCCTCAGACTGGAGCAGCAGAATCAGTAATCTACAGACAATCAACCCTCTATGATGATAACAACTGTCAGATGACAATCATTAACATATTGTAATAAGTGACTGCGATGTAACCAGAGAGAACTATAAAATAGGCATTCTGGCTCACCCGGCTCCGCTGTTGCTCCGCCGGCTTACCCAGAATGCCTATTTTATAGTTCTCTAATAGTAAACACTTTACAAACATACATAATGTGTAGGATTATCTGTTTTTAACACTAATTTAGAAAACTTTTGAGACTTAAGTTTTTGCTTAATCCTTCGTTTTTCTTGATCGTTTTCAATAACATCATTTTCACGCATACATTCATCAAATGCGTCTCTATCTTTCATGTGGAATAAAACCACTGTCTTTAATTGCTCTCTAAAGTCTTTTAAAACTGAGTTATATTTTTGACATAAAATCCACACACTTATCCCAGCATGTCTTCCACTGAAAGCTAGTTTTGACAAAGTGTTTCTCTTTTTAACTATGTCTCTTTCTGCCGAACAGTCATCTATAATAAATAGTGTCTGCGTTCCCTCAAACAATTTATAAAAGTGTTCTAAACACTCACTCAGCTTATTGCTGGGATCAATCAAATATATATTATCATCCGTCCATATAAACCTTCTATCATTATATGCTTTGTTCCATTTAAAGTGTTGGGCAGAAAATTACTATATGATCAAAATTATAACGATAAACTGTTTGTAATAGGTCGAGGACAAATATTGTTTTTCCACAACCAGTCTGTCCACAAATCAATGAACAATGAGGGGTTTTTTATCATAAAGTTTAACATCGGCATTGACACCAAAGTCGTCTGCTCCATAGTTTTATAACAGAATTTAATTTACACCAGTTAGTGTTGTTATCATACTATCCGTCAAAATTTGATCAGTACAATAAAATCTTATAAGGTCTAAATGTGTCAGATTAATCCAACTCAGTTTTGTCAGATTGTTTCTATTAAGACTAACATTGATTTTGTTGCTTGTTGTTACGACCTTAAAATTTTCACCATCGTGACGAACCACAACAGTAACTTTAAGATTGTCAACGTCTAAGTTTTGCCAGCTAATAAGAATTCCTTCCATAAGGTTGTCACTGACACCCACAGCTCCATTCCTCCCCACATCTTTTAAGACAGAAATTTCAAGTATTATTGTGAACGTGTCTCCTAATTTTGTGCGTGGAATGAACTGTAATTTTGTAGAAGCTTTCTTTAAAACCGATTCTCTTCTGTGGAGGATGTACTGTTTGTCCCCAAACTTCTTTATTTCGATCTCTTTCCGACTGTTGTCCTCTGGCATAAAACTTACATGTATAGGCCAGAGTTCAATGCTTTTCTGAAACTTTTTTGACGGTCAAAAAATATAAATGGACTTAAGAATTCAAATTTTATGTCCCATTCTAAATATGGTTCTAAATGCCATTTATTGTCAGTTTTTCGAACTATTTTATATTCATACTGACCTGTATTATTTGCTTCTAGATTGCGTAGTTGTTCTAGTTTAGGAAACCTTTTGTTGTCGTCAACCTCTTTGCGCTTATAATAACCATCTTTAGTGTACTCAAAACCATACAAAGTGCCTATCTCACCGTTTTGTTCAAAGTCCTCAACGTCTGCAAGGTCTTTTAATTCTAAAGTTACACACCTCTCAGGCGCTAATGTAACTCCTGATTCTTCTGGTCCACGTGACATTTTTTAAAACAACGTATTATTTTATTTCTAAAACAATGTGCAGGTTATCACATTTCACGACTTTCCCTGTTTTATCTGTGATCTTTATATTAAATGATCTGACCCTCCCACAAGCTAATCTTTTAAACTGTAAATTAGGGAATTGTATAATTTCATAATCGCAATATGCAGCTTTCCCTGATGGAAGAGCTCTTAAAACAGTTGAGGGCCTTCCATCATATAAGTTTTCATCAGTGCTCAGCTCGTCCAAATGAACATAGAGTAATGAATGTAATGCAAGATCGAGCGGATATTCTCCCTCATAAGTAGTTTTGTCTGGTGTAACTATAAAACTATGATTGTCAGTTGCAAAGCCTAACATTTTAGCTAGCTCTACATCAAAAAGGTAATGGTCTACTTCTTCTTCAGGTTTGAATGTCAACATTATTTTCAAATTTGCATTGTTAAGTTTGAGAGTAATGTCGAAGTTACTCATTGCTTCTTTTAGCGAGCAAAACCCGTAATAACCATCAGGTATGGTTAACTGGCTAACTAAGTTTCCTCATTATCAAATTTTTTAATCTTATTATTCTCCTTGGATTCAGTTATATTAAACCATACGACTTTGTAAAAAATTCATGGAGTGCGACCCTTTGGGTTCCGCAGTTATTATCAATAGCATATTCTAAAAACGAAGGACTGTCTTGAGTTGTTATTGTTACAAACATTTTTAAAACAAATTTAAAAATGAGTGCATTCAAATATACTAATGCAAAATATTCTGTTGGGCCGCTCTACAATCTTAAAAATATAACATTGACACCCTTGACATTTCTGTGACTCAGTCTGACGCCTTTCAAGTAAAGGTTAGTACTCCATTGAACAGATATCTTAACCCTCCTATTAAAAACGACTACATCCCGAAAGTGTGGTTTAGTCATCCGATGCAGTTTTATCAGAACCAGTTAAACTTTGCTGTGTTTTGTGCATCAACTGGGTGTGGAGTGTCGTATGCTGATCAGTTAAATCATCCTGATCCTTTGGTGAGGTCAGTGTATAGATTTCATTTTTATTACACCTTCAGACGTATTTTATCTGAACTGTAAGCGCCATTACCAAATGACAAAACGTTTAATCCATTCAGCAACAGAATAGATTACAAGGCTTTTGAAAGGATCTGTAACGAATTTGATATTGACCCAAAGACAGACTTTAGACAAAAGTTGGATCTTAATCATGGTTTAGGCACCCTTTATTTTTGGGGCGTGCACAGAAAGTATAACTATGATTGGAATCCTCCTTACACATCTTTTTCTTCAGGCACAACTGTTCACCTCGGGTCCATAGAGCAAGAGCATAAAACAGCATGGACAACATTTATTTTGGATACTTCTAAGGGCCTAACAAAAGCAGGAATAGAACGAATAAACGACTCTATTCGTACTTACGTTTGGTGTTTGCTAGGTTCGCAAGCACAGGCAAGATCTAACATAACTGATCCTTCTACTGGCTTTGATGCACAAAAACAGTATTTAGCAAATTTAGAGGACGCCATTAATTCTGCAATTGATTTGCCTTCAAGTATTAAAAGGTACCAAAATGTTTTACAATTTGCAAGATCGAAAGTAGACTTTGCTGTCGGCACTGGTTTATACATGCTACCTTCTGACCTCAGGCTCCAGGTAGGAACAATAATAAACTACAACAATGAAATCCTTGTTGCAGGAAATGAACAGAAGGTTGGACAAAACGACATAAATTCTGAGCCAGTAATATTACAAACAATAAAAAAACAAGATGGCCCCCCAAGATTAAGTCATCCAATCCCCAAGGCCCAAAGCCCAAAGGCCATTGAAGACGCGGACTTTGTTCGTGATGACCATGAATATGAAAAGACGGCACTTGTTATTGGATTAACTGCCCTAGGATTACTTGGTCTTTATCTTACTAAAGAGTAACCCAACTATTAAGACAACTAATGCCCATAAGTGCTCAGCCATAAAGCCAACTACTTTACTTGCGGCAGACAAAAGCCAGCTAACGATCCCTCCTATTATACTAGGCAAAGAATCTATTGCTTTACTGGCTAATTTTTTTAGTAAGTTTGCAAGGTGATCGAGTTGTTTTTTTTCACCCATGATTTATCTGACGACAGAGTTGGCGGGCCTGGTGGCACTGCTCCCCCACCACCACCGCCTGTAATAGCCATCACCAGTGTACTTATTGCAAATCCTAAGGCTGTTATAACACTTGCTAATGTGACACCTTGCTCTCTAAACAGTGTTCTTATTCGTTCTGCTAGCGTCGTGTCTTCATATAAAATTCTTTGGATAGTTTCTCTTATTCTGCTCACTTGAGTTCTTAATTGTTCTCGGTTAGTAGACAGCACTTCTAGTCTTGCTGATCTCTCTTGTTCAAGATCTTTTAGTCTTTGTGTTATTCTTTCTTTAACACCAGGTCCTAAGTTGTGGTCATCAGCCTCAACTAGTTTTTCTTTTTCTCTTTTTATATGCTCATCTAGTTCACCCAGTTTTGCTAAATTGTTTGTTAATTCGCCTCTGATGCTTCTCAAAGCATGATCAAGGGCCGTTATTTCTCTCATAGGTAGCGGCGGATCGTGCATAGTTTTTAATACTGTTTCTTCTGAAAAACTGGTTTCTGCTTGTATTATTTTGTTTGCTGTTGGGCTTAAATCTTTAAGTTCCATGTTTTGCATTTGGTTATCTGTTGGGAGTTCCTGTAGTGTGTTTTGAAGTTTAGCAACTGCCTCACTGTCTAATCTTTGCGGTTTAGCAATGCCAAGGCGATTTTGATCGCTCACACTGAGCCTTTGTCTAATTGTAGTCTTTGCTAAAAACTTTGATGGGTCTGGTTTAGATGTAAGCTGTACAGGTTGTCCTTGCTCGTTTTTAAAAAACAAATGGCCATCTTTTGTTTCAAAATCATTAGGGTCTATAAATTCGGGAGGTTCTTGGCCTAAACTTTGGTACAATGATCTGACCTTACTTTCTGTTAATTCATGTCGCAATGAGCGCAATGGATGTGTCAAAGGAGTCATTTCACTCATGTCGTCTCCAGGATCAGTAACATCATAATCTTCATCTTCAATGCCTGCCATGGTTTTAAATAGTTAACTTTTTATTTTGTTTTATAAAAAAATGTCACAAGCATATGGTTCATTTCTTGACCCGCATAGAAGCCTGAAAAAGCCCTTTGGCGTGAAGGGAAATAAACAGAATATTATTGTTCCAAATAATCCATCTACTATTGATTCAGATCAAATTCTTACTGTTAAATTTCCAGACCTAGGAGCAGATGAAGTGATTGTGCCGGATCTGCACGGCTTACTTTCAAAATAGAACTCGAATCAGCAACAGACCCAAACAGGACAGTTGTACAGAATCTGGGACGGGCAATCGTTAAGAAAATTTCTATAAAACTTGAGGGGCAAGAAATATTTTCTTTACACAATGCAGACATATTTCTAATCTATTGTGATCTATGGCTAACCGCGAATGAAAGGGCTGACCTCGCGTTTCAAGGAATCGAAAGTGATGAAGCACTAAAACACAGAATAGACGCCGAAGATGCTAAAGACGGTAACAAGCCCGAAGCTGTAAATTTTGCGTATGGAAATCGCTTTTCCATCCCCTTGGATTTTGAGTTATTAAGCGCGCATGCGCCATACTTTCAAGGAGCATTAAAAGACAGATTGTCATATGAACTAACTTTTAATGAATACAAACGGGTCATTAAATCTACAGACACTGATTCCAAGTACAGCATTTTCGACATCTCGTTAGAGTTTGACATTGTTAGCAACCCTAACTTAGCAAGGCTGATTGAGCAACAATATCAGTCAGGATTAGCAATATATTACGAAAGAGTGATTCATCATACTAAATATCCTAAAAGCAGGGCAGACACTATATGGAATTTTAGTTTTAGTGCCGCAGCAAGATCCCTTAAAGGTATTTTATTGCTGTGTAAAGATGAAGAACCATACGAAAGACAAACTGAAAAGTTTATTAATCCTAAAATAACTAAAGTACAATGTTCAATTGAGGGTAGTCCTAACCAAGTCTACGGTAGCGGGCTTAAACCTTATCATCATTTTGATGAAATAAGAAAATTGTTTGGAGGCGGGAGGTCTAGAAGTCCAACAGTAGACCTTGTGTCTAAAGATCTACACCTTCACAGTGTTAGACTTGATGATTATTTAACAACGAAATACGGTTTATGGATTGACCTAAGGACGACAGAGGATAATCAGTTGCATGGGAGTGGGAGAACAGTTAAAGACGTAATAAACATTCAAATTGATAAAGAAAAAGAGAGTGATAAACCACTTAATGTATATTTGTTTTTAATATATGATGCGCAGCTGAATATTCAAGATAACAGATTAAAAGATATCCAATACTAAATTATTTTATTTTTTTAAAAAGCATGTCTGTTCAGGTTTATCCAAAAGTGCCCAAAGAAGAGAACTCTGTTGCTGTAGACATAAAAACTTTCAGATTAACAAACATAACACAAATGCAAACCCATCTAGAGCAGGACCTTTCAAAATACAGTAAAACCAAACGAAGGTATTCTGCTGTCTTTAATGCTGTTACATATGTTAATACTGGAGCATCGACCGCTAGTGCTCTATCAGCAGGAACAAGTGTAGGTCTCTTAGCAACAGGCGTAGGTGCGCCGGCAGCTTTACCTCTAGGTGGTTTGTCTTTAACTCTTGGCCTGTGTTCATTGGCTGTAAGTGCTGTCAGCAAAAAAATAAAAGCTAAACTCCAAAAGCACACAGCTATGGTTCAACTAATAACAGCTAAACTTAGTTCCTTCAAACTGACAATAAATAAAGCACTTGCCGACTCGAACATCACGGATGAAGAATTTAGTCGCCTACAGGCTGATTTTGAGGACTACAAAAGACAAAAGTTTGATCTTCAAAAAAAGGCAAGGGCAACTTTTTCTCAACAGCCAGACACCGACCAGATAAAAAAGGAATGTTTAAAAAAAGTAAACGAAACATTAAACTCTGTTCTAAACAGCTCACATTAACAACACCAAAGGGCGTTTATACTTTAGTTTATGAGTCCAAGCACAAAAAGACCGTTGATATTGATTCTGATTAAGTATTTTTTTTTAATTTAAATAAATATTTTGAGTTAGAAAAGAAGCTCAACATGGATAAGATATATGACAGTTTTGACTCTTGGTTAGATGCAATGGAAGAGGAAGAGCGTTTGTCAAAAGCTTTAAATGAGGTCGTTTTAGAAGTTATTGATCCAACAAACGTACAGGCAAGCGTTGTACATGCTATTTCTCAAGTTCCAAGTAAACTAACAATAAACCCTCCAGTTAAAGTAAGGGTAGTTGTTTTAATCGACTATATAACAATAAATGAAGAAAATCTAGAAGTCTGGGTCTCAACTAAACAGCAGACTATTCTTTCTTATAATGACTTAACACCCGGTTGGGCAGATCAACTTCTTACACAGTTTAATGAAGCCTCTGAAGCAGCTAAAATGAGAGGCTCTGGTTGGTCAGAGGGGGAAGTCCTAGACATCAGATTAAGACAGGCTAAGTATGAGCCAATTGTAGGCAAGTCTTACATTCCACTGCCTCCAACATTAGTTGCAAAGAAAGCAGTTCTGAACATAAAAAATTTAGACGACAAATGTTTTATGTGGTGCGTTCTTGCTAGGCTGCATCACGTTGCCAAAAATGCAGAGAGAGTATCTAACTATTTACAGTGGGCCAATGATCTTAACTTTAACGGCCTTGAATTTCCTATGGCTGTAGACAAAATTGATCAGTTTGAAAAACAAAATCCGCCAATAACTGTTAACGTATACGCATGGTCTGAAGAAACCAACCTTCTGCCAATTAGAGTGTCAAAGAACAGTCCAACAATAGGCGAACCAACCAAAACTCATGTAGACTTACTCCTAATGCAAAGCCTTAATGGGTTGCACTACACTCTAATACGCACAATGAGTAGATTACTAGTGCATACTACAAAACAACATAGCAAACAAGAATTTTGTAGAAAATGTTTAACAAGAATTCCGTCCGTTCAAGCTGCGAGCGAACATGTAAAACATTGTCTTAGTCCAGTTGACTGCAATACAGAACTAATTATGCCACGAGAAGGCAGTAAGGTTAGTTTTAAGAATTACAAAAAACTCCAGAGGTCTCCATACGTTGTTTACGCAGACTTTGAGTCGCTTATTGTTCCTTATGAAGGGCCTGCTCCAAAACATTTACCAAAAACAGTTATAATGAATAACCACCAGATTTGTTCATTTGCCTTCATTGTTGTCAGGGCAGATGGTAAACATTCAAAGCCAGAATTATACAGAGGACCACATGCAGCAAAACATTTCTTAAAACGTATGCAAGAAGTTCGTAATGTCTGTTCTAATAATCTATTCTTATCCGATCTTAAGATGACCCCCGAAGATCAAGATCGCTATGACTCAGCCACTCACTGTTGGATTTGTGGTTTAGAGCTAACACCTAAAAGTTTAAATCCAACAGTAAGAGACCATGATCACATTAGCGGAAAGTTTAGAGGAGCAGCGCATAACAATTGCAATCTTCAACTAAAGTTTGATCCTAGGACTTGGAGACTTCCTATATTCTTTCACAACTTGCGAGGTTACGACTCTCACCTTATAATGCAAGCAGTAACCAGCGACTTCAGGGTGTCATGCATTGCGCAGTCATCAGAAAAGTACATGTGTTTCACTTTAAATAATTTATCCTTTTATGACTCTATGCAACACCTGATGGGGAGTTTAGAGTCACTGGCGGGATCCTTAAAGTCCTGCCCAATAACGGAAGAATATTTTGACCCAACTCTTGTTAGAAAGGGCGTTTACCCTTATGAGTACATGAACAGTTGGGAAAGGTTTGATAACCCAGCCCTTCCACCTAAAGGCGCGTTCTTTAGTAGTCTTAGAGGAAAGGACATCAGTGATTCTGATTATTCTTATGCTCAAGATGCGTGGCAGAAGTTAGAGTGTAAAACGATGGGAGACTATCATGATTCCTATTTAATGGCGGATACCTGTTTGTTGGCGGACGTCTTTGAAAATTACAGAAAGACCTGCATGAAACATTATAGTCTAGATCCTGCACATTATATTTCTGCGCCTGGGATGAGTTGGGATGCTTTCTTAAAATTTACTGGGGTACAGATTGATTTATTGTCTGACCTACCAATGCTTCAGATGATTGAAAACGGATTGCGTGGGGGAATCAGTATGGCGTCGCACCATTACTGTAAAGCAAACAACAAATACTTGGACGACTATGATCCAAGTAAAAGGTCTAACTATCTTATGTATTTAGATGCAAACAATCTGTATGGATGGGCAATGGCGCAATCACTTCCATTACGCAACTTTAAAATGTACACAGGAGGTGTAAAAGACATTCAAAAGTTTTTAAAATGGCTACCTACTCTAGAAGCTGATCGTAAAAGAGGTCTCATTCTAGAAGTTGATTTAGAATATCCTCATGAACTTCATGATTACCATAATGACTATCCATTAGCGGCAGAAAGTCTAAAGATGGCAATGACAGAACCGCCTAAACTTGTGCCTAATCTTCGTGACAAAAAAAATTATGTCTGTCATTACAGACTTCTTCAATTTTATTTAAGACATGGTTTAAAGTTGACAGCTGTTCATCGTATAATTGCTTTTGATCAGTTCATGAAACCATACATCATGAAGAACACTGATCTCAGAACTAAATCCGCAGATGCTTCAGAAAAAGACTTTTTCAAGTTGATGAACAACAGCTGTTTTGGAAAGACTATGGAAAATCCGCACAAGCGTAAAGATGTTAGATTGGTCACCAGAGAGAACGATGCAATTAAGCTAACTTCTAAACCTAATTATCAGGACTTCAGAAGATTTCATGATCAGCTTTTTGGCATAATGATGAAAAAAAAGAAAGTCAAATTGGACAAGCCCGTTTTTATTGGGTTTACTGTTTTAGAGCTGTCGAAGCTTTTGATGTTAGAATTTCTTTACGACTACTTTAAACCCTTGTATCCTGAGTCCAAAGTACTTTACACAGATACAGATTCCTTTGTAATCGACATCCCTACTGAAGATATCTATAAAGACATGGAAATAGAAGTAGCAAAAGGGCATGCTGGATGGTACGACACATCTGATTACCCTAAAGATTCACCTTTGCATTCAGTTATTAATAAGAAGGTTTTAGGTAAGATGAAGGATGAATTATCTGGTGTTGTGATCAAGGAGTTTGTTGGTTTGAGGTCGAAAATGTACAGTCTTTCAAGCCAAAAAAAAGTTGTTAAAAAAGCAAAGGGAATATCTCATAGTGTTGTGCAGTCAAACATATCACATGATAATTACAAAGAAGCATTGTTCAAAAAAAAGACTTTTCATCATGACAATTACAAGCTGCGATCTAATCTGCATGAGATTAACACAACAGTTGTAACAAAACGGTCTCTTGACCGCACTAACACAAAAAGAGTATTTGTTAATCCAGAGTTTTCATATGCAATTGGCCATTGGAGAATAGTATAATCATATGTCTTCAGGCTTATATGTTTCAGCAATCGCACGTTCAATTATATCATCATCTAATTTAGCAAAATTAATATTATTTATTAATGCTAGATGTGCTTTAATTTTTTTGTCATTTCACAATATTCATGTTTCCATAAATCAAAATCAAAATAAAAGCTTTGGGGTTTAAAGCGATTGCCTGGTGATTGTTCTAGCCAGAGATTGTCAATCTTCTCAAATACTTCTTTAATGATATACTGATACTCAAATAAATCTTGCATTAATTTTAAAGACTTTTCCTTTGCCTTTTCTGCCATTTCCCTTTGAGCTTCCATTTTAAACCCAAATGTATTTGCGTAGATTAAAACAGTTCATTAAGCTTAACTATATCACCAACCAATTCAACCAAATTATTATCCATTACTGCTAAATGCGCTCGAATTTTTTTTATCTTTTTAATATATTCTTGCTCCCAATCAAAATTTGAGGTTTTGTCTGGCATGACATGATCAATCTTCTTAAATATTAGTCTAATAACAAGATTATAATCAAATATTTCTCGCATTATTTCTAAGGACTCTTCCTTCACCATTCTTGCTTCCAGTGCCATTTTACGTAAGGATTCTTCCTTTTCCATTCTTGCCGCCATTTTAATTTAAATTAAAAAATAATTAAGCGACTGGAACTGTGTCTGGAGGGATTATCTGCAGTTCTTCCTTCACAAAAGATCTTTGAGGGGCTGGTCGTTTTGTTGTGTCAGTTTCTCGTAAATAATACACGGGCGGATTCATTTTCACAATTTTTTTTTTTATCTCATATGGATCAACACTCCAAACTGGATCTGTTGCCCTGATGCGAGTGTCCCCTTCCGCTTCTCCCGGTGAATAAAGGTATCTCACTTTCAAACCAAATGGTAATAGTTTGCTTGATGAAGACTCTCCTTCAACAACATTTATTGTTTGTTTTCTGATTGCTTGTACTGGTTTTAGACCTTTAAATTCTTCATTATTCATTGCACGTAGAACTGAGGGCAGCCTTCTAACCCATTCTGTGTTGCGAGAATTGTCAATCAGCTCTCTGTGATACTGGTAGGAAAAAAGCCTTTCAGATAACTGTTTGTTAAAGTTTTCAACCAAACCCTGTGATCTGTGAACACCCGGAATGCCTCTTTTAATGGTAACTCTATGTTTTAACAATAATTGATTCACTTGACCTTTAAATTCTTTTCCATCATCGACTTGAATCATGCGAGGATAAGTTAAGGGTCCTCGTTGATATATCAGTTGTATAGCGACAGCAACAGCAGAAGCACTCTTTTGTGTTAATGGTTCCGCATCTTTGTATCTTGAAGCTATATCAATGATTGTAAGTGCGTACTTAAATCTTTTTCGTCTAATCGTATCATGGGGTAAATATAGAAGATCCATTTGATGGGTGTCGTTCGGTATTGTGTTGACAAAGTGTGGTCTCTGTATTCGTTTAGGCACTGGTAGATAAATTTGCCAAATCGCTTGTTTAGATAACCATTCCTTTGCTGTTTGTTCACTGACTCCAGCTGCTTGGCTTAGCTTTTTAATTGCTGTTATTCCCTTCCAATATCCTTTTGGTGAATAATAGATTTTGTTCATTTTTATTCAGCCAATATTATGCGCAACAAAATACACAACGGTCATGCCAAAGGCGATAAACAATATTTCTTGCATCTTTTGTTTTTCTGATGGTTGATAAAAATCGCTGAATTTTGGTGGAGGCAATGTCTCGATTGGCTTGCCTGTTACAAGATAATATTCTTTTATTGCTTGATCAACATCTTTAAATGTGTAAGCTGCATGTCCCTGTTTTTTCAGTTCATCGTTAATAAAATCTAACTGCTCAATTCTCTGCTTTTCATACGCAGCTTGTGCTGCGGCTAGTTGCTCCATAGCTTTGTTATGTCTTTTTCTCTCGCCGTCATCCCGTAGTTTACTAAATGCGTAATTACTTCCGCTAAAAGCAAGCGCATTAACCACAGCGCCACCAATCATCATCACGAGTGAAGCCATTTTTATAAATGTATTTTTTAATTTTACATATTGATACTGTCTGGAATTATTCCTGCTTAACTAAAAAATCTTTCGTAGCAAATGAAGCTGTAATAACAGCAATCAGCTTTGCTGAGTCTTCAAAGTCTAGTTTGCCAAGATCTGCTGGTTTTATTCTTAACAGGCTTTTACCAAGCATTGTGTATCCTACACTTACGCCTCCAATAACAGCAGAATGGTATACGAGGTTGGTAACAGTTTTTTCGGCGCTCATTTTTAAAAAATAAAATAATTATAATTAGTAAAAACATGAACAGCGATGATTTACTTCCTGAACTTATGATTACAAATGATCAAGCTGATGACCAAGCTATTATGCCTAAAAAGGAAAGGCTGTATTCTTTGGCGGCGTGTGGAAAAACAAAACAGTACCTTGGAAATGAATTCAGCATAGAACAGATTCAACAGATGTCGCCACAAGACATTGTAAAGTATCACAATAGGTATGAAGCGCAACTGGGGTCAAGAATGGTAAAAAGTGTTGGGCAAACGGTTCTTAGTTTGTACACTAAACTAGTTAGTAGATTTGCTCCCATTGATTCTGAACAAGATTTTATGTATGATTTAACACAGGATCCCGTTTTAACAAAGTCATTAGAGTCTCTAGGATGTGATCTATGTTACAGATTTGGAACATTGTTATCGCCATTAATCATGGGATTAATTACTTTTAATCATATAGATTTTGTTTCCCTTCAAAATGACCGAGCCAGAAAATCAGCAGAAAACATTGATGGAGAAAGTGACCAGTAAAAAGCCTCCTCATCCTGGGCGTGTTGCAGCAGGAAAAAAATTAGCAGAGTGGAACAAACAAAAAAAATTAATGTTGCAATCACAGAATGTAACTCATAATGAAAACATAACACCACCAACGCCAACAGTGTTGCCACAGCCAGCTGTAAATACACAAGTTGATTCAAGACCTACAACAACACCAAAGTCTTCATGGAGTATTGAATTTAAAACAGTTTTCATTTTTGGCGTCATTGTTGCTGGGGGTGGTTATTACGGTTATAAAATATATAAACAACGCCAGCAAAAACCAAAGCAGTCAAAAAAATCTCAACCACTAAATACAGAAGCCAAACAAAAAAGCATGCCAGAACCGCCAACAACAAAAGATCATTTTGATCCATTTCAGATGGAATAATACTTTAAGAACTTAATAAATAATTATAAGTTGACTTGAATAAGAACTTTGTTGTACTTAGGGATAACTTAAGTTAAGAACTTAGGGTGACTTAAGTTAAGAACTTAGGGTGACTTAAGTAGAAACTTAGAGGTGACTTGATTAAGAACTACGGAGACTTGATTAAGAACTTAAAGATCACTTGATTAAAAACATGAGGTGACTTGATTAAGAACTTAAAGATCACTTGATTAAGAACATGAGGTGACTTGATTAAGAACTTAAAGGTCAGTTGATTAAGAACTTGTGGAGACTTAAGTAGGAACTTAGAGGTGACTTGATTAAGAACTTAAAGTGACTTGAGTAAAAACTTAAAGGTCACTTGATTAAGAACTTGGTGACTTGATTAAGAACTTAAGGTGACTTGAGTAAAATCGTAAAGGTCACTTGATTAAGAACTTAAATGTCACTTGATTAAGAACTTGGGGAGACTTGAGTAGGAACTTAAAGGTTACTTGATTAAGAACTTGGGGCGCACGTTTGGCACAGTTAGGAGGCTTGCAAGTTTCACAACTCTTAGGCAACCATGCACGTTTGACGAGAGCCACTACATCCTGTTAGACTCATGGTGCTAAAATAAGGCGTTCACGCGTGAACGGTTATTCATAGTAACAGACCGCGGCCCTCTTGCTGCTAAACTGGGACGTTCACGCGTGAACGCCTTATTTATAGTAACAGTCAGCAAGGCAAGTTTCGCCGCAGCATGCCTTCCGGGTTTAATCATACACTCCTCTTCGCGCAGTTAACCTGGTCAGTTGCGCGCCGCGAGCTCGGTGAGAGCAGTGGGCAGGCGAGACGTGTCTTATCGATTTTTTGGTCGGAACATAGCGAGACACACACAGTCGGTAAACGGGCCGCTCAGCCTGCTGACTTACTGCGACACTATCGTTGTGTTGCCTTGGTCTTGCAAAAAAAGCTGACAATCAACCGACTGGTGGTATAGACTGAGGGAACGCAGACACTACTTATTATAGATGACTGTTCCGCAGAGAGAGACATAGTTAAAAAGAGAAAATACTTTGTCAAAACTGTCTTTCAGTGGAAGACATGCTGGGATAAGTGTGTGGATTTTATGTCAAAAATATAACTCAGTTTTAAAAGACTTTAGAGAACAATTAAAGGCAGTGGTTTTATTTCATATGAAAGACAGAGACGCATTTGATGAATGTATGCGTGAAAACGATGTTATTGAAAACGATCAAGAAAAACGAAGGATTAAGCAAAAACTTAAGTCTCAAAAGTTTTCTAAATTAGTGTTAAAAACAGATAATCCTACACATTATGTATGTTTGTAAAGTGTTTACTATTAGAGAACTATAAAATAGGCATTCTGGGTAAGCCGGCGGAGCAACAGCGAAACCGGCTTCAGCCGGTTGGAGCTGGCGGAGGTGGGTGAGCCAGAATGCCTATTTTATAGTTCTCTCACCAGTCATCTCCTGACAAGGTTCCTTCTGCCATGATAATAAATGAGGATATCATAACAAGTCAACTATTGAACATATTCCCTGCCTCATTATGAGATGAGGGGGGGAGTATATAACCAGTCCTCCACTAACACTATTCCAATCACTATGGTAATAGGCAGAGGCCTCACAACCAGTCTTCCACTGATAATCATCCCAATGTCACGGAAACAAGTGGATGTGATATAGTCAGTCCTTCACTGACAGACACCTCTATGTCATGATAACAAGTAGCGGTGACATAATCAGTCTTCCACTGACAATCATCCCTATCTCATTGTCACAGTCGCTAAGTCGGACGGCCCTACCACCCTTACCCACGCCTATCACACACTAGGTCAGACAACACAGCACACTAACATAGTTTTACGATCACGCACGCTTCTTTATTTCACACACACTCCATGGCGCCACCACTCACGCACATCCACAACTGCACACAAGTATCCTAATTCCCGCTGACTCACCCTACTCTACGATAATGACCCGGAAGACCCTAACCTAACCTAAAACACCAGTTAAGGTATATCACTGTGACCTGGGGACACAGCGATAGCCCGCACACGTGGCGACTAACTACTAGGGACAAGGATTTACCAAAGGGACTCTAATCTCTTAACGACTGCTACCACCCACACCTCTCCCCAGGACTCACCCTTCTCTTTTAACCCGGGACCACTACCAAACTGGTCGCTGCGTCCCTAAGGGAGGCAACGACAAGTACCCTACACTGTGTCGGCCACTACGTCCTAAAAGGAGGCAGTAGCTAACACCCCTAACCCTACCGCCTAACGCTACACCCCTTCTACCACAAACATGGGACAACCCATCCCGGCCCGGAAAGCTCCAGTCCTTGGCGCTGTACGTGGCCCCTCACAGGCTGACACCTCCCCAGAGGACTCTGCACCCCAGCGCTGACCGTGGCTCCTCCGCGGGCCGACACCCTCCCCGAAGACTCTGCACCCCGGCGCTGACCGTGGCTTCCCGCAGTCTGACTTCTCCCCCGATGTGCACGACCCCCAACGCACACACACACACACCAGACGCCCTCTCGACGAGTCTGGGGCTCGAAGGACGCCTCCTCCTCTGAAGGCCCCGTCGGACACTGAGGGTGAGGGGGAAAGGCCTGGTGCAGCGCCCTCTCACAGGACGCCTGAACAGGGATGAAGAACCAGCGCCGGAGAACTCCCGGAAGAGCACCGGTAGCCGGAGTAGAGCTGCCCCACAGAAGGCAGACGGCCTGGGTGGTCTCCCTCTCCCGGGAAAACAACAGGCACTGGAAAGCGCCGCTCACCTGCCAGCACGAGGCAGTAGACTGCGGTGATCTGGCCCCAGCCTCAGGACGGAACAGGATACCTGCTGACACAACTGTAGGCCACTACTGTAATGTTGCTACTACCCGAGTCATCAAGGCACATAGGCTACTTGGTAAAGCTTTAACTCTCCATCTCCCTTGCCTACTTCCCACTCGGGCATGAGAGTGACCCCTTGAATTTCGAACACATCCCCCAACCCATTACTCACTTTGGGGCTATCAGACCCATTTCCTGCCAACCCTTACAACAGCGGTAAAACAATATTCTCCCTGAGCCCATCCACGCTATTGCATATGAAATTATGAATCACACCCAATTCTCAGAGAAATACCCAATCTAAGCGATCCAACACGGACTCCATGGGCCCCCTTAGGACATACTAAATAATCTAGGAAATGGCCAATTTCACAAGGAAATGTCTCCGCACAATAACCAGTAGTAATACACATCTCTCAGAGGGGGAAAAAAAAAACAAACTTATCAATTCTTAGCGGTTCACAGTTCCAGCATGTTCACACAAGAGAATCGGCTCGCAGCCACCATCCTTCACATTATTACCCTTCTTTGCACTGTCAATTATAATCATATATCAAAACCAACATGATTTGTTCGCCAAAATTTCCATCCAGCACCTCACTCTCATGTCATCTCTTGTCAGATAACCCAGTGGTTAATCCTTGTTATGCCAACACAACCACACTTCATACAATATTACATGTTGCACATCATCCGTTTTTATCCTATCAACTGCTAAGCTACTCGCCTTAAACTTTACCTTTCCCTTCTTTCCGACTACTAAATTTCATAATGGGACTGTCTCCCCACAACCTAAGACATCTTTCTCCAACCCTATTCTGTCACAAACACATACATCCCTGCATGTGTGACGACTGTCACTTGTATTACAAAAACTTCTACCCTATTGACTCACTGTCCTGTACCAAATGCGTACGTCACAGATACAGTCCGCACGCGCACGACACCCGCGTCGGGAACCCTGACTCGTAACGAAAGTGAAAAGACACCAATATAAGTTGAATGGTTACGACCGTACCCCAGTATAAACCACTCGACCACAAATTGGCCTTGGCCTTACTACACAGTTAACCGATTCGAATGCTGTGCAGGTCAACTCCGAAATCGTTAATCAATATCATCGAACTACTACTATTTACAACTGAAATTGAGCACAATCCCTGTATGATTCACGCAGACATCTGCACCCGACTCATATTATGATCCTCAACAAAATGCAACCTCGTACTACCCTCTTATTGAATCCACTGACCTTAACATGAACTAACCACAAACAATATCTACATCACCGCCCATCAACGGTTATTATATCGAACCCACATTGTTTAGCCAAACTGTCACATGACAATCGAACTCAGAAACCACTATGTACACTACTTACAGAATATACCGAAAAGAGGTAACAACACAAACCGGCTGACAACAAATTTCAATCACGGAACCAAGACAACATCATACCAGACAACCAGTATACGCAACGAACACCATACAACTAATCCTAACATGAGACAACTACAGTACAACTCGCCATAATACAAGACAACACGACGAACTACAACACTACGAACCTAACCGATCACCAACCTGGACAATACAGACGCTCAACCACACCAGTTCTGCAACTGGCTGACAGTGGCTGCCAACAAGGACGACACCGACTCAGAACAGGCCAAGGGCACCCAAACCCGACGAGGACCTGGCCCTAACTATGACTTGAAGTCACTCTTCAAAAACTAACGGCGCTGCCGCCGCACCTACAAGGCGTACGTCCACTCCGACGAACACCAGGGACCGAAGTGAAGCTACCCCAACGCATTCCGCCCTGGTCGGAATCAAGCGAACTCTACTCACCACACAAAACAACGATTGGTCAGAGCAGTGTATCCCTCCGCAGAGCTGACACACCTGACCAACGGACTAGTTATTGCTCGTGCAACAACACGACAATTTACCACAACTACTCACAGACTTGACAACACAACAACAGCCGATATCCTGCACCGCCTTCTCTGGTATAGAACCAAAGTAATAAAAG
>JAMYXO010000051.1:0-17500 GCA_033310375.1 Conus canariensis | reverse complement strand
CAAAAAACATCCCCGCATATAACTGTCATCATTATGATCACCACCAATTATCCCCGCATATACCTGTCATCATTATGATCACACAAAACATCGCCGCATATAACTGTCATCATTATGATCACAAAAAACATCCCCGCATATAACTGTCATCATTATAATCACAAAAAACATCCCCGCATATAACTGTCATCATTATGATCACCACCAATTATCCCCGCATATACCTGTCATCATTATGATCACAAAAAACATCCCCGCATATAACTGTCATCATTATGATCACAAAAAAACATCCCCGCATATAACTGTCATCATTATGATCACAAGAAACATCCCCGCATATAACTGTCATCATTATGATCACTAAAAACATCCCCGCATATAACTGTCATCATTATGATCACAAGAAACATCCCCGCATATAACTGTCATCATTATGATCACTAAAAACATCCCCGCATATAACTGTCATCATTGTGATCACTAAAAACATCCCCGCATATAACTGTCATCATTATGATCACTAAAACATCCCCGCATATAACTGTCATCATTATGATCACAAGAAACATCCCCGCATATAACTGTCATCATTATGATCACAAGAAACATCCCCGCATATAACTGTCATCATTATGATCACTAAAAACATCCCCGCATATAACTGTCATCATTATGATCACAAGAAACATCCCCGCATATAACTGTCATCATTATGATCACTAAAAACATCCCCGCATATAACTGTCATCATTATGATCACTAAAAACATCCCCGCATATAACTGTCATCATTATGATCACCACCAATTCGTTCTGTTTGATGGGTTTCCCTCCCCCCCCCCCCCCCCACCTCCCCAACTCTGCCTTTAACAAATAATAACGTGCGTGTGTGTGTGTGTGTGTGTGTGTGTGTGTGTGTGTGTGTGTGTGTGTGTGTGTGTGTGTGTGTGTGTGTGTGTGTGTGTGTGTGTGTGTGTGTGTGTATGTGTGTGTGTGTGTGTGTGTGTGTGTGTGTGTGTGTGTGTGTGTGTGTGTGTGTGTGTGTGTGTGAAGAAAACCTAGTAGTCACATGTGCACATATATACATGTATACATCAGCAAACAAACATAAAAAATAAGATAATCAAACACGTTGCTTGATAAAGGTGAAATATTTATATATATGTCGTTGAAATAATATATCATAATGAACGAATCTGTACATGCCACCTTAAAAGAATCAACGCTACTTTCTTTGTTTGTTTGTTTGTTTGTTTGTTTAACATTTATCGGTTTCGGGTTTGAAGAGAGAGAGAGAGAAGAGAGAGAGAGAGAGAGAGAGAGAGACAGACAGACAGACAGACAGACAGACAGACAGACAAACAGACAGACAGACAGACAGACAGACAGACAGACAGAGAGAGAGAGACAGAGACAGAGACACTGACTGACACTGACACTGACACATGTTTATTGACATTCGCTTTTCACAGCCTTAGTGCCAAGGGGAACAATTTATGAAATAGCAGTATACTAATAGCAACGAGAAAAGGGAAAAAACTCATGCACATCCACTTACATGTATACTTCAAGCACGAGCAATTTCCAATCTAGGGTAACACTCCGCACACACACACGCGCGCGCGCCCGCGCGCACAAGCACACACACACACACACACACACACACACACACACACACACACACACACACACACACACACACACACTAATCATCATCATAATAAATGCCAGACTCGACCATCCATCTGTAGTTATTTAAGTACTAAGCGTTCACCGGAACTCAAAAAAAAAAAAAAAAATTCGAGTAGTTATTTTGTCTTTTCTGTTTCTCTCGCTTTTTTCGTTTTTCTTCACTGTAGCTTTTTTTCCGCTCCAATACCATTTTGTTCTGTCTTTTTATTTTTCTTTGTAATTACCTTCGTTATGTTACCATTGTCATTTTTGTTGTATCAGTGTTGTTCGGATGACAGTATCTTGCTCCTCGTATTATTTGCTTCTGCAATAAATTTTGAAAGCGATGTTATCGTTTTTTCGTCTCAGGATATAAGAATAGCTACTAAATCATGTCTTCTGGAAGCAGGTTAAGAAAACAAACTATACTTATTTCGAATTGACTCATATGCAGGGCACTGAAAGATATAATAGCGTTCGTCTTCTACTCCCTTACAACACATTAAGCACAAATTATCCATTTCCTGATCGTCAACAAACCATCTTCTGTTAGCCTTTAATCCAAGAGTTCTCATTCTTAGTCTGGCAAAAAGACTTCGATGCCATCTATTTTTATGACTGAGATATATTTTTCAGCTCGGAAAATTCTTTTAAATGAGCAATACAACTATATTTTGTGTTTTCATCTACATGGGAATGCCAGTTTTGCTTATATGAATGGATTAAACGATCTTTAAATTCTGAGATAAAGGCAACGTCACTTCAAACTCCCTGACTCATCCAAACTATACCGAAACCGTTCTCCGTAAGAACTTTTCTGATATTATCTACCCAATTTTGTCTTCCTTCTTCACGTTGCTGCAACAGCATTTCATACGCCTGCCTACATAATCTTTCCATTGGAAGCTTTGTAACCTTTAGCCAATATTTTACACTCTTGATAGTTGTTCGGAGCTTCAGTGGATATCTGCCAGTCTCGCCGTATGCAACTATGTTAGAGGAGCTATAAAACCGATAAGAAACGTTTTATAGTAAAAGTGTGCACTGTTTCTATCTGCTTATTCTCTGCTGCACCCCAGATTTCTGCTGCATATGTCAGGATAGGCTCGATCTGTATGTCAAATAACTTCCAGAAAAGTGAATCAGTGGAACTTAATTTGTTCATAGCTCTGAGAATTTCAGTGACTCTCTTCTTCCCTTTTCTACATACCTCTGTCCAAACTGTATTTAAACTGAGCTTAGTGGTAAAAATTACTCCTCCAAGATACTTATAGGAATTTGTAACCTATAGTTCCATATTTCCATACCACCATTTTTCATGAATAGAAAGATGTCCTCCCTTGCGAAAAACCATTACATTCGTTTTATCCAAATTCACGCTCAAAGTAAGTCTATCAGCTTCATGTTTTAGAATATTCAGCTGATTTTGTAAACCAACAACAGTATCTGAGAGAAGAATAACATTGTCAGCAAACAGCATCAAAAACATTTCAAGAGCTCCTGGGAGCATCTATATTCCATGCTTCCCTCTTTTTTGATAATTCAATAGCTAATTCATTTATAAAAAGCAAAAACAACCTTGGACTAAGTAAACAACCTTGCTTACGCCTTTTGGGCAACTGAAGAAATCCGTGTAAACATGCTTGTCATGCACACACACCAGAACAGTATCATATATACCTCTAATGGCTCTGTACAATTTACCTTTAACGCCACTGTTTCTCAACACATTCCACAATATATTTCTGTTCACCGAATCAAAAGCCTTCTTGAAGTCAACGAATGCAACATACAACTTAGAATTTTTTTTTTTTATTCAAATACTTTTGGACTAATGCGTATAAGGTGAATATATGGTCAATGGTGCTGTAGCCCTCTCTGAATCCTGCCTGCTCTTCAATTATTTTTCCCTCTTTATCTGTCCAGTTAGTAAGCCTTTTGTTTAAGATATGCGTATAATTTTTTCCTATTACACTTGCCAGTGCTACTCCTCTATAGTTATCCGGATTGTTTATATCTCCCTTTTTGTATATTGGTACTATAATATATTGGTACTAGAATATCCATGTGTCTGTGGAAAGCGTTTCGCTACCACCCGTGGCATGAAGATCCACAGAACAAAGATGGGATGTCTGAAGACTCATCTGAATGAGCAGCAGCGCACTGCATCAGCAGATAAGACGTCGGAAGACCAAGGCCAGGATTTAAACCACAGTGCCAAGGACATCCACGCTGTTGGTTCGGATGAGGAATTTGCACAGGCCCTCGATGCCAGGCGCCTGAAACTCAACCTGCCACGAGCAAACGAAACTGAAGATTGGGAGAAACTGGATGCAAAAATCGTCCAAAGACTCGATGCACTGATAGGGAAAAGCACCCTGGAACACAAACTAGCCACATATGGGGACATTGTGTATGCCACATGTAGAGACGCCTATGGAGCAAAACTACCCAAAGAGAAAACACCTCCAAAGAAATCCAGACGCCAAGAAAAGATGGACAAGATCAGGGTCCAAAAGAAAAACCTCAAGATGCAAATGAAGACCGCACTGCCAGCTGAAAAACAAGGCTTGGAAAAACTGTGGAAAGACCTGAAAGAAAAACACAGCGCCCTCAGCAAAGCGGAATCTGCGAGGAAGAGGAAGAGCAAAAAGAAGAAGACACAAGAGCGCTTCTTCAGAGATCCCTTCCAGTTTGCCAGAACACTGTTTGAGCAGCCAAAATCTGGGACCCTAAGTGTGGACAAAGGAGTTCTTGAGCAGCATCTGAGGAAAACATACTCTGACCCACAGAGCAAAGCACCACTCGACATTCAAGGTCTGGTGTGGCCAACCAACCCTGAGGAACAGTTCAATGGCAAGCCTCCAACGTTGGCGGAAATCAAGAAGGTGGTCGACAAAGCCAGAGCCAAATCATCACCAGGGCCAAACGGAATACCTTACCAGCTTTACAAGAAATGTCCCAAGGTGCTGGAGTGGCTCCACAGGCTGCTGCGATCGGCTTGGAGAAACCAGAAGATCAGCGGCCAGTGGATGACGGCAGATGGTGTGTACATCCCCAAAGAGCAAAACTCAAGTGACATCAGCCAGTTCAGGCCAATATCACTACTGAACGTCGAAGGGAAAATCTTCTTCTCTGTCATGGCAGCAAGGCTGACCAAGTACCTGATGGAAAACAAGTACTTGGATGTGTCAGTCCAGAAAGGTGGCATCCCAGGCGTGGCTGGCTGTGTAGAACACGCCACAATGATCTGGGACGCAATCCAAAAAGCAAAAACAGAAAAGAGAGACCTGGACGTAGTATGGCTTGATCTGGCAAACGCATATGGATCTGTGCAACATGAGATGATACAGTTGGCTCTTGAGATGTACCATGTGCCAAAGAACATCCGCGACATGCTCAAGAAGTACTTCAATGGCTTCTCAATGCGGTTCTCTACCAAGGAGTACACAACAGACTGGATCAACTTGGAAGTGGGTATTGCAATGGGCTGTGCAATTTCCCCAATACTGTTCGTGCTGGCAATGGAACTCATTTTCAAAGCAGCAACAAACAACGCGAGACAAACAGACCTTGGCGATGGATACAAGATGCCTCCTCTCAAGGCCTTCATGGATGACACTACAGTGATTTCATCCAGAGAAGACGAGACACGTCATGTGCTGGAGAGGCTGGACGACATAGTTGCCTCATCCAGAATGAAGTTCAAGCCAAAAAATCACGGAGTCTCTCACTGAGGAAAGGAAAAGTGGCCGGATCTGTGGTCTTCAGTGTTGCCAACCAGGCCATTCCAACAGTCACAGAAGAACCAGTCAAGAGCCTTGGAAGATGGTATGATGATACGCTGAAAGACACACAAAGAGCAAAAGAAACCAAGCAGATGGCGGAGGAAGGCTTGGAGACCATTGACCAGTGTGGGCTCCCTGGCAAATACAAGGTCTGGTGTCTGCAGTTCATGCTGATACCAAAGCTGCTATGGCCTCTGATGATATACGACATCTGCACCAGCATAGTGGAGGCAATGGAAGCCAAAATCAACAAGTTCACAAGGAAATGGCTTGGTGTCCCACCCTGTCTGACTGACATAGTGCTGTACTGTCGCCAAGCAAAGCTGAAACTACCACTGGAATCCATCCTGGAGGAATACAAAGCAGGGAAGATCAGACTTCAAAGCATGCTGGAGGACTCAGGAGACAAGGTAGTAGAAGCAATCAAGCCCCAGCTGAAGACAGGCAGAAAATGGAAAGTTCAAGAGGCGATGGATTCTGCAAAAGAAAGTCTCAAGATCAGAGAAATAACAGGACACACACAGACCAACAGACAAGGACTGGGGGTGACCAAAACTGAATGGTGGTCAAAGGCCAAAGGAAAAGCCAAAAGAGACATGATGATTCAGGAGATGAGAAAAGAAGAAGACCAAAAAAGACTCCAAAAAGCAGTCCAGCAGAGCCAGCAAGGGCAATGGACAACGTGGGAGAATGCACTCCAAAGAAGTCTTACTTGGAATGACATTTGGCACATGGCCCCTCTCAGGATCAGCTTCATTCTCAGATCTGCATATGACCTTCTGCCCTCAAATGCAAACCTGGTGAAGTGGGGGAAAACAGACGATCCTGCATGCCCCCTCTGCCATGAAAAACAAACAGTGGAGCATGTCCTAAGCTCATGTAAAGTAGCCCTGGCTCAAGGAAGGTACACATGGAGGCACAACCAAGTGCTCAAAGAGATTGTACAAGTAGTCTGGGCCACAAAAGGGAAAATCAGGACTCCAAAAGCACCCGCAACATTCTTCACGGCAGGAGGCAGCAAATCATGGCCAAGAACAACAGTACCACTCGAAACATGCAGGCAGAGTCTGCTGGATGGGGCAGATGACTGGGAGTGCACTGCAGACCTCCCAGAATGGAAGAGTCACCCAGAGATCATCAGCAAGAGTGGCATGAGACCAGACATAGTAGTCCACTCTAAGTCAACCAAGCAGCTGATCATGATCGAGCTCACGGTGCCATATGAGAACAGAATGGAGGCAGCTCAAATCTACAAGACTGAAAAGTATGCTGATTTGGCAAACAGCCTGAGGAGAGAAGGCTATCAGGTCAAAATCCTCACTGCAGAAATTGGAGCTAGGGGGTTTGTAGGAACGTATGCATACAGCCTCATGAAACAGCTCTCAGTTGCAGGGAAGGAAAAAACCAGAGCCCTGAAAGCAATGGCAGAAGCGGCAGAGGGGTGTTCAAGCTGGATCTGGTCAAGGAGAAACAAAAGTGAACTTCATAAGGCTTAATTTCCCTACAAATATCAGGTGTCCCTGTGGCTCAGTGGTTAAAGCGCGAGTCATTAAGTGGAAAATGAGCATGTCCAGAGGGTCATGGGTTCGAATCCCAGCCATGGCTCGTCCCAAGATGGGAAAAAAAAGGGGCAGCAAAGGGACATCCGGAGTCATGAACCGGGTGTGGCCCAACCCCCCTAGAGTGTCAGGAGATAAGGGCCGAAACACTTGCTTGAAGGGGGCTTCTCTTCTGAGGACTCTCTGCTGCCACGCTCTCCACGAGTTTCTTTCTGCTAATAGATTTTGATCAGGCTTCTGGAAATGTTCCTTTCTCAAAGAGGATGTTAAAGAGATCCACTAAAAAGTCAATAACAGCAGCATGTGCCAGTTTCAACATTTCGCTTATCATTTTATCGATACCAGCACTTTTTCCAGTGTTTAAGTGTTTGATGCCATTCATAACTTCACTTTTGGAAATGGGGTCATTGACAGAGGTTCTTCTACGTTGTCGTTTTCTTCTTCTGTCATAACATTTTTGTGTTGATATGTATCTTCCACATCATTGAAGACTCTATAGAAATGATCATACCACTGTTGAGAATTAATTTCATTATAAATTACACTTTTTTCTATTTACAGATCTGATGGTTGACCAAAATAACTTTGGGTCATTAATCGACTCTCTTAATTTTTGAAGCCTAATCTCGTCATGTTTCTCTTTTTTCTCCTTTCTCAATTTGTTATATATCTTTCTTTCGTTGACATATAGCTCCTTACGTTTTACTAAGTTCGTTTTTGAGCTTCGCCAGCTCCTTAGAAGACCTGTAACAGCTCTTTTCTTTTGAGTACAATCTTTATCAAACCATACATTTGTTTGTCTTTTCACTTTCCCACTTACCCGAATCATACATGCTGCCGCTGCATATAATGCATTTACAAAAACATCGACACATCCATTAATATCATCCTTCAAAATATCTTTCGCTCTCTTCAAGCATTCTATGAACTCACATGAATCAATGTCATCTTGGTAAATCTTCACGTTTTCATCACACCACACAATTCTTTCTTCCTCTTTTTCTGGCAACATGTTCTCTCCCTTTACATTCTTCTCATTCTTCCATGTCAACTCAACCGGAAAATGCCAGGAATGTAAACTATCTCCCACACACATGTCACAATTTTTCAACAGTTCTGATGACACAATGAAATAATCACTCACACTACACCCATGCGATGACACATATGTAAACTTGCCATTAACATCTCCTCTACAGCTCCCATTCACCATTAGCAGATCATACATATAACAAAATTCAATCAGAGAAGCTCCAAACTTATTGACAACCGAATCTTTTGAACAGTGTCTAACAGGCTCATCTTCCTCATCACGTTCCATGTTAAAGGTATAAAATGTTTTGTCTTGGCCTTCAGGTTGTTCAGTTCCTGTTCTAGCATTCAAGTCACCAACTACAATGATATACACTTCAGCTGTCTCCATGCTTTGCCTAAGATTTTCCTCCAGAATGACTATGCCATCTTTTATTTCATTACTATTATAAACTGGACTTCCCTCAGGCGCAACATAACATGCCACAAGCACAATATCTTTATCTACATTAAACAACATCTTGTCAACCCTTATAGCAACAATATTATCATCTTTTATTTTAATAACTTCTTTTATATACTGACTGTAACAATTCTTTACAAGCAAGAGAACTCCACCTGAGTTTCTGCCTTGGTTCGATAGCTTTCTTGCTGGGGCGCTAAACTTAACATAATCCGTGAAAACACCGCTGAAATCAAATTTACAATCAACAAAAGTTTCAGTCAGACACACAAAATCAAAAGTACGCACATAATTAACAAAATCAATGTCATTGAATTTGCTGTATAAATTTTCTACATTGTAGTTCAGGAACGACAACTGAGGCGATGGATGGTCAGGCCTGTCCTATTTAGCGTCACTGGCAGAGCGCAACGACCTGTCACTGCCACGAGCACTCAGGTAGCCACGTATCGGCGTTTGCTGTCGCCTCCGGCTAGAACCACCAGGGTTCCCACGTGCACCGTGTCACTGCCAGCGTTGGAAAGGCCACCACGGCGTGTCACACCATGACTTTCTGAAATCTGTCAATTTCAGCATTCATCGACGTGATGTGTTCAGTCAGTGTCTCCAGTGCTGTGGACAGTTTCCTGGTCTCCTCCTTTCCCTGTGTACAGTCAGAGAACAGCACTGTCAAGATTTTTTTCTGCCATGTCCGGTGCGATAGCTCCTAACTTTTCGCTGACTACTGTTTGGTCCGGAGTGACACTGACCTTCTCCTGCAGACTGTCAGGGCCTGGGTTCTTCTCCACATTGCCGCTCAGTAGAACACGCCACAAACACAGCACGGCGTTGACAACACACAACGAGGTCAACGCCGGCACCTGCAAGGCATGTTCACACGGCATGTCACAACAGCTGTACACACCTCCTTCTTCAGTCGTTGTACCTCGCTGGTTACTTTGCTCCACAAAAACGGATGCACTGTCCGATGTGAACACAGTGGCCACATATGTTTGTGTCTGTGTGTATGTTTGTGTGTGTGTGTGTGGGTGTGGGTGTGTGTGTGTGTGTGTTTGTGTGTGTGTGTGTGTGTGTGTGTGTGTGTGTGTGTGTGTGCGCGCGTTTGTGTGTGTGTGTGTGTGTGTGTGTGTGTGTGTGTGTGTGTTTATTTCTGTGTATGTGTGAGTGTGTGTGTGTGTGTGCGCGCGCGCGCGCGTGTGTGTGTGTGTGTGTGTGTGTGTGTGTGTGTGTGTGTGTGTGTGTGTCTCTGTGCCTTGTGTGTGCTGGTTTAAGTACATGTCTCTGGCATGTGTGCATTATCAAACACACAATGTACTGGAAATCTATAGTCGTATATCAGGGTTATATATGAATCCTGGGAAAACTAGCACTGTTTGGTTGAGAAGCTGTAAAAATTCTGCTGTTCGTTACATGGACCATTTAGGTATGGAGTGGAACCCACAAAAAATCAAAATTCTTGGAATCTGGTTAACCAACAATTTGCAAATCTGTACAAATATGAATTATTCTGAAAAATCAGCAGATGTGAAACATTTGTTCAAAATTTGGGTGAGAAGACAACTAACTCCTTTGGGCAAAGTGGCAGTTTTAAAGTCGCTTATTTTATCAAAACTCATCCATTTGTGGATATTACTACCTAACCCACCCGACGCTTTTTTCAGACTCTACAAAGTTACCATTACAAATTTGTGTGGGATAAAAAAAAACCAGACAAATTAAATAGAAAAAAACTGTTCATTTAAGTATGCAAAACTGTGGTCTCGGAATATCAGAATTAAAAACGTTTGCTTCTTCACTAAAATTGACATGAGTGCAAAACGTTCAGAATACACACCACAAATGGAAAACTATTACAACATCTAACCTTCCACTTTTAAGCGATATTGAGAAATATGGACCAGAAATACTTTCTTCCTTCTGTAAATCAAATGCATTTTGGACAGAGGTATTTATGGCATGCAAACAATTGTTCTACAAAATAAACTATAAGAATCCTTATGAACTTCTTGCAGAACCAGTCTTTTATACAGGCAGAATACAAGTTGGGAAAAAGACTATTTTGGGAAAAGCATGGATCAACAAGGGCATATACTGCATTGCTCAGTTTTTTGCTGGAAAATGGCCAGTTTATTTCTTATGAACAATTTAAACAAAAAATATGACGTAAACATTAATTTTTAATTAATGTTTGACGTAAACATTTTAATTTTAAAGCAGCTATAATTGAATATGGACACAAAAAACAAAGTTGAAAATACCAATAAATGTTTAAATATGCACATATATTACACAAAGTTGACGTCAGTTTGTAAAGGGTCAAGATTATATTATGACATTTTTTTTTAATAAATAATCATACACACCCAAAAATGTGTATGAACTGGGATATAAAACTGAACGTTGAAAAAGAATGGAAAAACTGTTTTCTCTATCTGAGTAAAATTTCTGACATAAAAATGAAATGGTTACAGTTACGAATAAGACACAAATATCTTGGTACTAATGTGGTGCTTAAAACAATGGGTGTATTGAACAGTGATGTTTGTACTTTCTGTACCTCTGTTAAGGACAGCATCACACATGTGTTTTGGTACTACACGGTCACACAACGTTTTGGGAACGCTGGTAGATTCGATGGACGAAATATGTATGTGTGCATTTGATTTGCAGATAACTAAACAATTAGCCATAGTTGGATTTGATAAAAATATACATGTAGATCATGTATTTTATTTTATTATATTATTTTCGAAACAGTATTTATATCAGTGTAGAACAGAAGAAAAATCACCCAGACTGCAAGTATTTCTTAATAAACTAAAATACAGGTATAAAACTGAAGATTTCATTGCTAAAAAAAATTGTATATAACGATTTTCTTTCTAAATGGCACCCATATATGCCCATGTTAGCAGGCCCAGAATGAATTATGAACGGATATGACATTGTACATTTTACCAGTATAAGTATGATTGTAGGACCCTAGAACTGTTGCATCGCCTAAAACAGCCCCATAGGACATTATGAAGGACCTTAAAAACAAACAAAATAACTCGCCCTAAAGAGTTTCATGCTAATTAGACTCATCATCAATGTTTACAACAAAACAACAACAACAACAACAACAACAACAACAACAACAACAAATTCACGACCGGGTTAATCAAAATATGACTGAACTTTCTTCAGCATGTCAGGTGCTTGTGATGTATTTTAATCACGTTTTAGCTGCATTTTCTACTTCAAGGCATTTAGACTATGGAATTAATCTTAATTATTCTGTGACTGACAGTTTATACGTAAAACAAATCTACTGCATTCAAAAACTGTTATTACAACTGCGATTTTTTTCCCTCGTTGTTTTAATGTCTGTTCCTAGCGATGTACAGATATGACACTCTGGCTGTTTATGGGGAAAGAAACGGATTCACGAAATAAACAGTTGGAATACAGAGGGAAAAAGAACAGGATATTTCGAAAGATATAGGTATCAGTGAAATACTTCGCATAAAATACAAGTATAAGTTGTATTCCATGTGTGGTAAAAAAGAGAATTTCTGGTTGACTACAAGTGAAGACATTCCAAAGATACTTACAGATGCTGAAGAGGGCTGTGGTCGGCTGGTAGAGCGAAGAAAAGGTGCAAGAGTGAACGGAAGCCTTGAAAGGGATCGGGTTGCTGTCTGTGCCTTCAGGTTTCAGCGGCTGTTTTTATAGAGAGAAGCAAGCGCGCGCGCGCACACACACACACACACACACACACACACACACACACACACACACACACACACACACACACACATTTTATAGCACTTACACAAGATTCCAGTGATTCACCTCTGCATAATAGTCGGTAATAACTTCTATTCATCATCAATAAAGTTCAATAATAGATTGTAATCAAGAAAAGTAGGGTGAGAATTGTGGGGTGGAGGTAGGGTGGGGGATTGTCGGTCACAGGGTCAATGCTGCTCTAAGCTAGACACGGAGGTTTGATAAGATAGGAACATTCTGTGACGCCATTGTCACATTCAAGTCGTTTCAACATTTATTCACATTTTCAACCCCCCCCCCCCCCCCCCCCCCGATCCACCCCTTACTCTCCGCACTTAATGCTTTATCCCTTTCCTTCCACCTCCATCTCCCGTCCACTACCCTCCACCCCCCCCCCTCCCCGCTATTCTGCTGCATGTCTTTCTCCCGTCCACTACCCCCCCCCCCCCTCCCCGCTATTCTGCTGCATGTCTTTCTCCCGTCCACTGCCCTCCCCACTATTCTGCTGCATGTCTTTCTCCCGTCCACCACCCTCCCCGCTATTCTGCTGCATGTCTTTCTCCTCTCCACCACCCTCCCCGCTATTCTGCTGCATGTCTTTCTCCTGTCCACCACCCTCCCCGCTATTCTGCTGCATGTCTTTCTCCCGTCCACTGCCCTCCCCGTTATTCTGCTGCACGTCTTTCTCCCGTCCACTGCCCTCCCCGCTATTCTGCTGCATGTCTTTCTCCCATCCACCACCCTCCCCGCTATTCTGCTGCATGTCTTTCTCCCGTCCACCACCCTCCCCGCTATTCTGCTGCACGTCTTTCTCCCGTCCACTGCCCTCCCCGCTATTCTGCTGCACGTCTTTCTCCTGTCCACCACCCTCCCCGCTATTCTGCTGCATGTCTTTCTCCCGTCCACCACCCTCCCCGTTATTCTGCTGCATGTCTTTTTCCAAGTGTTAATGGCGTGTCCCTGAATTGTTATTTTACTTCGGTGCAAACCTCATGTGGAAATCTTTACGTATCTCATCTGTACCGTCCACCGCGTTCCTTACCACTTACAACCTTAATGACGGAAGAGAGAGAGAGAGAGAGAGAGAGAGAGAGAGAGAGAGAGAGAGAGAGGACTTTCACGTTGCCACGTATGACGGAACCCATCTGTACCAACACTTTCCCCCCGCGTTCCCTCTCATCAATGTAGCCATTTGTATTTGATACAGAACGTTAAGTCCAACAGGAAACGGAAGCAGAAATAGGCCTACGTGACGTGACATAATAAAATGTTTAGATCTAGATGGGACCTCTGTTGAGGAGGGATATAAAGGAAGTGAGTGAGAAAGAGGGTGGAAGAGAGAGAGAGAGAGAGAGAGAGAGAGAGAGAGAGAGAGGGGGGGGGGAGGGAGGGAGAGGGAGAAGGGGTGGGTGAGGGGGAGACAGAGAGAGAAAGAGCGAGTGAGCGAGCGAGCGAAGAGAGAGAGAGAGAGAGAGAGAGAGAGAGAGAGAGAGAGAGAGAAGTGTCGGTTGATAGAATCAACGACACGCGGACACAACGATACGCGGACACTATGACACGCTGACACATCGACATGTTCCCCATTCTTGCAACGCTTCATTGATGCACACCTACCCATGGTTGTTTTATTTGTACCACAGTTTCACCTGCAGAGAGGCACTCTGATGCGTTTTATTTCTTCCGAAACAGTTTAGCAACGGTGTTGTTGTCATTCCCCATGCCATATACTATGTGTGTTTAAAGAGAACGATAATACTGGATTCGTGGTCCATGGCTTGTTTCTCAACAATGGTTTTAAGCTTTTCAATTCATTGTCAGACTTTTCTGAAAACAGCATTTGCTGAAGCAATGAAGGATTGGATTTATATGCAAAATGTGTTGTAGTACAAGCAAAAAATTGTCTTTACGTGCTCCCATTGAATGGTTTTCGTTGGCATCAGTGTGCATAGTTCTCCGATGATTTATTTCCCCTGACTATTGAGCAAGGTTAGTGTATCATTGTGCCTATATTGGAGAGAGGAGAGAGAGAGAGAGAGAGAGAGAGAGAGAGAGGACAGAGAGAGAGAGAGAGAGAGAGAGAGAGAGATGCAGACAGACAGACATAGGTAGAGACAGAGATAGAGGGTGACTGACAAACAGGCAGACAGAGAGCGAGAGAGAGACACACACACACAGAACTGAAAACTCAGAGAACTTTCATTCGATCAGAGATTGAGAGAGAGACAGAGACAGACAGACGGACAAGCAGACAGACAGATCGCGAGACACGTAGACAGACACAGACAGACACAGACCAAGAGCATAATCTTAGAATAGTCGTAGGAATGAGAGAAGAGAGAGAGAGAGAGAGGAGAGAGAACAGAGAGAGAGATAGAGAGAAAGAGGAAGAGAGAGAGTGTCACACACCACATTCGCATGCTCTCGGTCATGAACTCAGCATGCTAACTCCATGCACACGCATCTACTCCATTCATTCAAAGGAACACTAACAGACCAAACTTTGTTTTTAACGCTCCCTTTCAATATATAATAATTGTCAAAATCAAAATGAATGCATACGTAAATCCAATTAATATTTCATGACACTCCAATCTTCTCTTTCCAAATCAATATGTCATGACAAAATACTTTCTTCTTTTCCACTTTCACTCCTTCAACACTATGACTCCAGTCATCCAAGACTAAATGTTGCTGGGTAGAACAGTCTTCTTCCACACTGTTCAGGGGAGGCCTCCGCTCTAGGCTCGGATGCTGAGGTGTTCTGAAGAAACCCCAGGTCCCGTAATTAATACTTAGAAGAATTTTTTCTCTTACCCTTTTTCCCCCTTTTCTCTTCCATACACAAAATTCCACGTAAACACGAACGGATACTCATAAATCATCGTGTTTCTCCAAGCCACTCCTACAAGTTGGTGTTGAAAAGCAAACTTTTATTTTAAAAAATTACTATTGATTTATGGTAAACAAGTGGGGTAACTTTTGCTTCCATACTGTTCCCTGCCTCATTTCATTTCCAATATTGATTTATGGTTTGTTTGTTTGTTTTTTTTTGTTTGTTTGTTTTCCTAATTCTTTTTCAATACACGCGATTGTCCATAAATCAATTACGAATTATTCACAAATCAATATTATTATTCCAAGTACGTCAATAGCACTTACCCGATATCTATTCAATTTTTCTCTTTCCTTTAAAAAATTTGCGTATCCCCAACTGGTACTCACCTCAAGGGAACAAGCACTAAGATAATGCCCTAGCAGACTTCTGCCTGCAATTACACTTCCGACCTCTCAAAGGTCACAGGACATCGCGGACCTCTCACAGGCTACATGACCTACTTTCACAACCCCCAAATGTTATTCTACCTAACAGGCAATACTACAAGCTAGACGCAAAAGGGAGTTGAAGTCCCTTACCCCACAAGGGTAAACTAGAAGAATCCGGCGTCTTCTCTTGTCCAAGTCATCTCCAGGTCTGATTCAAAACTTGTTATTCACTCAGTCACACAAAAGTGAGCTTCACTCATAATTCAAACCCTCAGCGTCCAATCCAATCCAAATCATGTTCACTTACGTGGTGTCACACCATAATTTGATTTTTTTTTCACGCATCTGTACAAACAGCGTGGGCCTACACCATAAGTGCAAATATCCACAAAAGCATTTATCCATATTTTTCCAACATCATTACATCAAATACATGTTCCAATTCCGTTCATAACACACATCGAATCACTAGTCATGACAGAGAGAGAGAGAGAGAGAGAGAGAGAGAGAGAGAAGAGAGAGAGAGAGAGAGAGAGAGAGAGTTCCTCCTTCAAATGATTTGTTAAATAATACTGGGACAAAATCAACCACTTTTCTCGTTTGCATGTTTTAATATCTCTCCAACCATTTCATCACGTCCCGCACATATTTTTTTCTCCAGACTTCTGATTCTTAATACTCGCTGTTTACTTCATCACTTGTAATATAATCATTGAAATGTGGGTCACAGACGATGTCAAGATCAGTTCCAATTCCGTCATCAGTTTAATCTGCATAATTGTCAAATGTGTTAGAGACGTTATGCAAATGATCGTACCATTGTTGAGAAGTTATTAAATTGAGGATGAGAGATTTTCTGTTCATTGATCTAACTATAGACGAGAACAGCCTTGGATCATTTAAAGCATTCTGCAATTGTGTAAGTCTATTTTCTTCAAATTTTCGCTCTTTAAGTTGTGTCTATTGAATATATACTTTTCTCTCGGCAAAAGGCGTAGGTATTTTATTTCCTCTCTGCCCTCTTCTCTGTCGCATCTTTGGAACTGTTTCAATAACCTTTTCACTCCTCGCGTCTTTCTTCACACTCTGCATCAAACCATCCAGGGCTTGGTGCAGCCTGCGTCGGCAGAGAAAAAAAAAAGTTCATTAACAAACCACCAACACTGGATACGATAAAGAAAGTGGCTAAGAAAGCCAGAGCCAAATCTTTACGTGGGCGAAATGGATTACCTTATCTGCTGTATAAGAGATGTCCCAACGTCCTGGAGTGGCCCCATGAAATGATAAAATCAGCATGGAGGATCTAGTTGCAAAGTGAGATGACTGCAAGCGGAAATGTAAACAAATCTTAAAGAAATGTTAGCGAACCGCCCAGAAAAACGTAGACAAACGTATCACAAGACAAACCACGACGGGTTTCGACCTCTTAGGTCGCCAGATATTAAAGGTTGGCAGTAGAAGGGCATCTGATAGTCATGACCTGGATGCGGGCCGGCCACATCAGAGTGTAAGGAGTTTAGGGCCAAAACACTTGTCTGAGGAGGGTTTCTTCTCTGAAGCCCTTCTTATGTCAAGCTCACCCTTGAGTGTCTTCCTACTTTACTACAGTTCTGAACCATTGTCACTAAGCAGGCTGCAGCCCACTACAGACCGATGGCGAATTGTTCTGAACAAGAACTTACATCAACATCCAGCATCTGATAGGCTGTACCCAAACATTCATCAAATTCTTGATTTGTTAGTTCATTATCATAAATTTCAACATATTCGTTGTCCAAATAAATCCTTCTTCGCCTAGTAGTTTTTCGGTCAAATCATATATTTGAATCCACATTATTTCATCAGGTAAATGCCATGAGTCCACTCTATCAACAACTTCTAAGGCACACTTTCTTTTCATAAAGCTCGAAACTATAAAATAATCGATGACACTACAGCCATGTGGTT
>JAMYXO010005184.1:0-15965 GCA_033310375.1 Conus canariensis | reverse complement strand
TAGTGTCTCAGACCCCGGCTGGGGAGGTTTGGGTTCGTTTCCCCAGCAGACCCTGTGGGAAATTTTTCTGCCCGACCAGCTCCTACCCGGGGGGGTTTTTGCTATGGTCTCAGTTGAGAAGAGGGGGCCCACACACCCGGTTTCATCCACCTTTGGATGCATCTCAAGAGTGCCGCTCTAATTTACTGCCAAACCCTTGCAGGGTCTATTATGTGGATAAGAGACGCACCAGAGTGAACCCCCTGTCTTTGCGCTCGCCCAGAATGGAAACCCGTGCATCTTTTTATCACTCTTTTTTATCAATCGCATTTAAAAGAAAAATCTCAAATTCTGGGCCCTTATCCCCTGTTGTCATGGTACCTAGTTTCGATGTCCCTCCACGTTTTGGGCCCTTTGGTTTGTTTTGTTGGGTCACCGGTCTAGGCAAATTCAGGGCGGCTGTCGCTGGAGGATTGGTGGCCCCCTCCGGGGGAGAGCTCCTCACGGGGGGCTCTCAACTAAGAATCATTGTTTGTCAATAGGGGGCTTATAGTGGTATCCTGCGTATGTTATCCAACAGGCGCCACTGTACCCACTGAGCGATTTTTCTTCGGTGGGTTCCCTCATGATGCCCTTGCTTTTGATGCCCCCTTGGGGATTGCCGGGCCAAGCTGCAGCAGGCCAGGCGGGGCTTGGGGCTCGGAATGAGTGGCGTGGGTTTGGACCCCTGGGTGCACAGAAATGGGAAGTTTTGGGGAGTGTGTGAAAGTGTGTTTTGGGGGGTTTTTGTGTGGTGTTTGTTGGTGTGTGTGGTGTGTTTTGTTTTTTTGTGTGTGAGGGGATGTGCCCCCAAATTGAATCAGGGTTTCATCATATTGAGAAAGAAGGTTGTTATACTTTTCTTTATAAGAAATTTTTTAAAATTTCCGTAGCCCTTTGAATTTTCCCCTTTTGATACATCTGCGCCAAAAAATCAAGGCTGAAAAACAAAACGACAAAAATAAATTGGTGCTTTTACTGTAACAGGAGAGAAAAATGGTCTGTATTTTTTTTTTTTTCTTTTCTGCTCTCTCCTCTCTCTCCCCCTCTTTTTCCCTCTCTTCTCTCTCTCCTTCCCTTTATTTATAAAATAATAAAAAATATAAAATTTCATGATTTAAAAATTTTTTCCACCAGGGGGAAATTTTAATTTGGAAAAAATAAAAACAGAGTTATTTCCTGCTTTTTGAAAAAAAAAAAAATTTTAAAATAAAATTTGACAATTAGACAGCTAAATTTTAAAAAATTTTGACCTCGTTTGTTATAAAAATTATCCATTCATAAACGTAATTCCAATTTTCCTGTGCAGTCGAAAGATTAATTTTAAACTTGTAAAAGAATTTCTTGGAAATCGGCAGTTATGTAGATCCCCCACTACAGATCCCCACCAAAATGTAAAAAGGTTACCCTTTTTTTTCTGTCCCCCCATGCCCTCATCCCGACCCCCGTCCACAGTCAAGCCTGGCCCCAAAAATAAAAGCCCCCCCCCCCCCCCCACACACACACACTGACAGCAATAATTGTTTTAGTCGGGGAGCTGACATGGGTGGGGGCCTCCTCCCACAGAACGCCACCATGTATGTCCGAGGTCAGCCCCCACGAAATCGCTGATACAGATGACCCTGACAGAATCAATCCAATGCCACAGACCTGGAGAGGCAATTGAAACTGAGGTCACCACGAGCACAGGGCATGATGGGCACAGAATTTGCTAAATTTCTTTTTTTTAATGCTGATAGATGAGAATGAAGATCATGATGCTATGGATTTCCATTCTGGACTGAGACTGCATGACAGGGCTGTACTCCACACTTACTTTCATGATGTATCTTAGCATCAGCCAGGCCCTAGAGATTTAGACATCTGCAGTGTTGGTCAGGAAATTTGAGCAACACTCTCAGAGACTCATCCATTTTGGGGCTGAAACTCGACTGTGTGATCCCAGTCATCCCCAAAACAGCCCATAGCAAACTCAGCTTTGGGTAAAGAACCAGTCAGGGCAGACAAATCCCACAAATGAATGGTTCTGATGGGAATCGAACCTACGACTTCCCAGCCAGGAGTCATTGACGTTAACCACTTCACTTCAGCGCCACATCCCATATTTCCATCCACCAAGGTACGTTAATATCAGTTCAGCAGTTTTTCCTTAACCTTCACCGTGCTTCCTGGGTACGGTTTGTCCAGACACACCAAAAAGGTCTTTATATCGCGGAAAGTGTTCTAATGAAATTGAGCATAATCTTAAAAAAAACAAACACAATTTTTCAATATCAGCAATTTTTCATGTCTGTGGAGTGAAGGGGAAAGAAATAACCACTTGCATCATTGGAACTATACACGTCCGATAAAGAACGGTAATGAGATATTGCTGCACATCCAGCAGGGGTCCAGATGGGTCTACATCGTCTGTTACAGTATAACCTTAAGGACTCCTCTGTGCATTGCCGGTACCTGCGCTGCGGTGGGATGAGCCGGGCTGTGACTGTGGAAGAGAGAGAAGGGGGGGGGGGGTCGAATGAGCAGTATATGTGCAATGCCACTGAGGTGGCAAAGAAGATGGGACAGCAAAAATCAGCAACAACAGAACCTCTTAAGAACTCTTTGTCGCATATAGGTCCCACCAGGCCTGCCTCATCTGAAGAGGAATTAACACAATAAAGACACACACAGTCAAGCCTGTCTGAAATGTGTGGGTACTGGGGGACCCGCAATGTCCAGAATGAGTGGTGAAGAGAAACGTGCTGTAGAAGTTGATGCTGCTGACACACACGCAATCAAACAAACCAACAGATGTGTTTGAAACACAGTCTCCACGCTGGAGATGAAAAGTGAGATTATTACAGAATGAATTTACATTAGGAAATGGTAACACATTTTAAATCGATTTTCATGAAAAAAAAGTCATTTGTGCACAGTTACGAGTTTATCTGTCAGTCTTTCATTTCATGTACATTCAATGTGGCTTTCATAGTTTTCCATTGTAGGATTTCATACTGACCTAGACATCAATTTTTTGTAATACTTTTCTTTCATATTTTTTTTTAAAAGGGATATTTCATTTCGTCTGCTAGACCAGCTGTAAATGATGTAATGATGCTCAAGCAAAAGTGTGCATGCACCGTTTCAGTTTGAATGTACCAACATCTCTTTCTGGTACATCCCGCCGTGTCTCCGAGGCCAGGAAGAGACAGAGGAATGGTGGAAGAAAGTGGGGAAGGTGGGTATGTCTGTCTGTCTGCTAGCCCCCAGCCCCTAGCCCCCACCCATTCCTGTACCAATTCACACTCTCCTTTTTCTCATACGCCATGCTTTGAAAATGAGCCGTATGACCTGAATCTCCTGTTTGCCAATTCTTGTTAGGACCTCAATAGCTTCTGTAACAAGAATGTCTGGCACCAAGGACCCAGTCCTTGGTCCTCACACTCCCCAAGGAAGATAACCTTCAGCCATGCCAGAATTACTGCATGATCAGCCTCTCCAGTCGGGTAATACTTGAGGTTCTGCTAAACAGACTGAAACCACAAAACAGAAACTATTCTTGCTAAGAACAAGCTGGTTTCCGAAGTGGAAGAAGCACTGCCGAACAAAGTTTCATACTTTGCAAGATCTACACCATGTTTTCATCAATTTCAAGGAAGCATTTGACGGTCTGGCATGCAGCCTTATGGGCAGCCTCAAGGAAGAGCAACATTGGTAGGAACCACGTCAGGATCATAGAGCAAGTGTATGAAGGAGCTATCGGTACAGTCCTGTACAATGGCAGCCTAGCTTGGCAAATGATTGCACACAGCTGTTGGTGTCAGACAAGGCTGTGTGCTCTCCCCCACCTTCTTCAACATCTTTCTGGAAAGACTCATGACTAATGCACATGAGGACCATTTTGGAACAGTGAGCACGGGAGCCAGGATCCCATCAACCCATGCCTTGCCGATGATGTCGATGACTTGCATGGACAGGAATAAGAACTTGTCCAACTGACCGAACACAGCAAAAATATCTACGGGACAAAATATCTGCAGCATGTGGTATAGAAATCAGATCATTGCAAAAAAGGCCAAATTCATTATCAGCACCACCAAAGGCATCAAAAGAGACATCAAAGCAAGTGGTTTGAAACGTGAGACGGCAAGCAGCTTCAAATGCCCGTGGAGCAGTTCAGACATATGGAGGGTCCAAACCATAAGTTCTGTCTCAAAACTTAAGTTCATCTGAAACAACAGCGTCTCTCACAGTTCCAAAGTGAAAATGATGTGCAGTCTGGTGATATCAATTTTTTTTTTTGCTTGTGAAGCGTGGAGCAGATCCACAATGAAGAATCAAGGTATTCAAAATGAGATACTAGCATGAAACCCTGCATATCTACAAAGACCATCTCTCAAGTGAAGAAATGCGCAAAAGAATCGAGGCAGCCATGAAGACCTGTGGAGAACACTCCAGAAACAAAAGCTCAAATCGTTGGGTCACATCAGTCCATCATCCGGCCTTGCAGAAAGCATCTTGCAGGGCACTGCACCGGCAAACAGATGAAGGAACAGACAGAAGAAGAGGCTGGAAGACAACATCATGGAATGGACAGGTCTGACCTTTGGCAAAAGAGTGGCAATGCACAGAGGATGGAGAGGTTTGCCAGTTCAGCTGATTTCCCAACATAGGCGTAAGGGACTGATGATGATGATGTTGATGATGATGATGATGATGATTGGTTGAATAATTTATCTCCATCTTCTGTTCTCTGTCCTCCATGTATGTGCAGATGTGTATGTGTTTGTGTGTGTGTGTGGTGGGGGGGGGGGGGGGGGGGGGGGACGGGGGGGGGGGGGGTACGTGCGTGTGTGCTTTCGTATGTGTACATCTGTGTTTGTATGTGTGCACACATATGCACACTTGTGTGGGCCCATGTGTATCAATGCATTTGGCTATGTGTGTATGCATGTGGGCACGTCAAAAAATAAGGGTGTTATTTTCTTTATCAGAAGCTTGTCAATCAGGTGACGCTAACCATTCTTTCTGTCCAGCTGTTTGTTCATCAGTTTGCTGCCTGTCTGTACTATGTATTTCCCTCTCTGTTCTTTCTCTGTATGTCTGTCTCACTATGTATTTCCCTCTCTGTTCTTCCTCTGTATGTCTGTCTCACTATGTATTTCCCTCTCTGTTCTTTCTCTGTATGTCTGTCTCACTATGTATTTCCCTCTCTGTTCTTTCTCTGTATGTCTGTCTCACTGTGTATTTCCCTCTCTGTTCTTTCTCTGTATGTCTGTCTCACTATGTATTTCCCTCTCTGTTCTTTCTCTGTATGTCTGTCTATGTATTTCCCTCACTGTTCTTTCTCTCTATGTCTGTCTCACTATGTATTTCCCTCTCTGTTCTTCCTCTGTATGTCTGTCTCACTATGTATTTCCCTCTCTGTTCTTCCTCTGTATGTCTGTCTCACTATGTATTTCCCTCTCTGTTCTTTCTCTGTATGTCTGTCTCACTATGTATTTCCCTCTCTGTTCTTTCTCTGTATGTCTGTCTCACTATGTATTTCCCTCTCTGTTCTTTCTCTGTATGTCTGTCCCACTATGTATTTCCCTCTCTGTTCTTTCTCTGTATGTCTGTCTCACTATGTATTTCCCTCTCTGTTCTTCCTCTGTATGTCTGTCCCACTATGTATTTCCCTCTCTGTTCTTTCTCTGTATGTCTGTCTCACTATGTATTTCCCTCTCTGTTCTTCCTCTGTATGTCTGTCCCACTATGTATTTCCCTCTCTGTTCTTTCTCTGTATGTCTGTCCCACTATGTATTTCCCTCTCTGTTCTTCCTCTGTATGTCTGTCTCACTATGTATTTCCCTCTCTGTTCTTTCTCTGTATGTCTGTCTCACTATGTATTTCCCTCTCTGTTCTTCCTCTGTATGTCTGTCCCACTATGTATTTCCCTCTCTGTTCTTCCTCTGTATGTCTGTCTCACTATGTATTTCCCTCTCTGTTCTTTCTCTGTATGTCTGTCTCACTATGTATTTCCCTCTCTCTCTTCCTCTGTATGTCTGTCCCACTATGTATTTCCCTCTCTGTTCTTTCTTTGTATGTCTTAAGAGAATCAGTGTGTTCCTCTCTCTCTTCAGCTGTCCGTCTGTCTGTCTGCTTGTCTCCAACCGATTCTCTTTTTTTGTTTACTTTTTGTACCTAATTTGTAAAAAAAAGTATGCATTTATCCAAGTTCTCTCTCCCTCTTCTCTTTAATAATTTCATAACGAATTCTTCCTCTGATGCACACGCAATACATAACGTGGTTACATTTGACATTCTTTGCGTCCATTTCACATTGTGCCATACATTATGCATTCATTCATTTCATCTCATTCACCAGGTGGCGCCAATCATCAAGAAAGGGATGATGATGGAGGGAACGATGATGATTGGTTACCAGCCCCTGACTTCCAAAAACTGGGTCAACTTCTTCCGAGTGATCATTGCCAACGCTCTCAGCGATTTCTCCGACATGGACTTCATTGTGGATGAAATCGACCGTCTGGGGAAAGGAATAACGCTAGAGGAGCTGATGTAGAGGAAGAGCAGACCCACAGGTGGACGGTTCGAATCCCCAAGTGGGGTTGTAGCAGAGGGTCCAGAGGGTGCCAGTTCCAAACACCAGAATGGCACTTGAAAAAAAAAAAACTTAAAAGAAAAAAATACTATTCCACCAGACGAAAGGGGCACACAAATTACAAAACAGAGATGAACATCTTTCAACTTCTTTGGACTTTTTCAGGCAAGGTAAACAACATTCAGGACAATCAAAACGAAGAACGAGCTATCGCTTAGCCTCCTCAAATCGGGTACACCTCACTTTGAAACTAAACTTGAAAAAAAAAAATGAAGCTAGACTTGAAAAAAAAATGAAGCTAGACTTGAAAAAAATGAAGCTAGACTTGAAAAAAAAATGAAGGTATCTTAAAGTACCGTGGATATTCCCACCCCTTTGAAACACATTCGCAACATCAAGAACATTGACTTGGTTCCCTATCTTTGCAGTGGGTAAAAAAGTTACACGATTTGCTCTTCAACACCTCCCTTTATTCATTTTGGTGATTGTAGATCATGAAAACATACTGTCATTTGAACAGAATCTTACTTAAGACCGAAGGGAAAGGACAGTCGATATCCCCACCCAATCCCTCTCTGAGCCCCCCCCCCCCCCCCCCCCCCCCACTCTTAAAAAACGCAAATAAATAGAAAAGTCAAGATATCAACAAATGTGTACAGAAGAGTAAACGAACTTGCTCGGCTCTCTTGAGATCTTGGACGTAGCAAAAAAAAAAATATGGGCAGAGCGAAAAAAAAAGGCACAAACGGTCAAGACACACTGATGTGATTTGTTTGACTGTAAAAGTTTGGAAACATATGCTATCGATTTTTGTCTCTCTTTTTTTTTTCAACAAAAGTTGATAATGAGGGGAGGGGAGGAGTCTTTACATGGTGATATACACTGTTCAAAACATATGACTGGAATTAGGTAGGGACATGATAATGAGGGTATACATAGCACTCACCAGTAACTCAAAAACCTATGCCTCTTTGGAGAGGTTGCCCATCAATGTCCTTTACACTACACAGAAGTTGCCATCAGTACCCTTCCATACCAATAGCTTCAGTCCTCACTATCAAGGGGATTCCACGTACTCACTATGAACTTTCCTCATACCTCCACATGAAGTTCATCATACCCTTCACTATAAAGTTGCCATCATACCTTATTGAGATGCCATCTACCCTTCACTATGAAGAGTCCTCATACCTTCTATGAATGCATCAGTACCTCCCTAGAGTGCAATATACCTTCCCACTAGAGCTGCATCATACCCTTCCACTACACAGAAGTTGCATCAGTACCCCTTCCACTATGCAGAAGTTGCCATCAGTACCCCTTCCACTATGAAGAACTTTGCCATCAGTATCCCTTCCACTATGAAGAACTTTACCATCAGTACCCCTTCCACTATGAAAAGTTGCCATCAGTACCCTTCCACTATGAAAAGTTGCCATCAGTACCCCTTTCACTATGAAGAAGTTGCCATCAGTACCCCTTCCACTATGAAAAGTTGCCATCAGTACCCCTTCCACTATGAAGAAGTTGCCATCAGTACCCCTTCCACTATGAAAAGTTGCCATCAGTACCCCTTCCACTATGCAGAAGTTGCCATCAGTACCCCTTCCACTATGCAGAAGTTGCCATCAGTACCCCTTCCACTATGAAGAAGTTGCCATCAGTACCCCTTCCACTATGCAGAAGTTGCCATTAGTACCCCTTCCACTATGAAGAAGTTGCCATCAGTACCCCTTCCACTATGAAGAAGTTGCCATCAGTACCCCTTCCACTATAAGAATTCCATCAGTACCCCTTCCACTATTAAGAAGTTTCCATCAGTACCCCTTCCACTATGCAGAAGTTGCCATCAGTACCCCTTCCACTATGAAGAACTTTTCCATCAGTACCCTTCCACTATGAAGAACTTACCATCAGTACCCCTTCCACTATGAAAAGTTGCCATCAGTACCCCTTCCACTATGAAAAGTTGCCATCAGTACCCCTTTCACTATGAAGAAGTTGCCATCAGTACCCCTTCCACTATGAAAAGTTGCCATCAGTACCCCTTCCACTATGAGAAGTTGCCATCAGTACCCCTTCCACTATGAAAAGTTGCCATCAGTACCCCTTCCACTATGCAGAAGTTGCCATCAGTACCCCTTCCACTATGCAGAAGTTGCCATCAGTACCCCTTCCACTATGAAGAAGTTGCCATCAGTACCCCTTCCACTATGCAGAAGTTGCCATTAGTACCCCTTCCACTATGAAGAAGTTGCCATCAGTACCCCTTCCACTATGAAGAATTGCCATCAGTACCCTTCCACTATTAAGAATTTTACCATCATACCCTTCCACTATTAAGAAGTTTCCATCAGTACCCTTCCACTATGAAGAAGTTGCATCAGTACCCTTCACTATGCAGAAGTTCCATCAGTACCCTTCCACTATGAAAAGTTGCCATCAATACCCTCCACTATTAAGAAGTTGCCATCAGTGCCCCTTCCATTATGCAGAAGTTGCCATCAGTACCCCTTCCACTATGAAAAAGGTGCCATCAGCCAATTCCAAACCATGACAGGACTGCAAGGCTGCTCGGAGGTGGACGTTCACTTGTGTCTGGCAAGTCATGAACGCTGCCATCTACCGTCCAAGCGAGACCAATACTTTTCAAACATTCTGTGGTGGAGAAATTAAAGTTCAGCATTTTCTTCTAGCCAGTACTGGATACTCATTGTGACAACCTGAAATTTCACTTTCAAAACTACCATTTTAAGTTACTGTTTACAACATCGAAATCATAAGATATTGAGCCAAGTGATGGGTGGGTCGTAAGACATTGGCCGATCTCCATGAAGTTCACCGGCTGCATGCCGCAAAAATGGCAGCCCACAATAAATTGAACAATTTTCACCAGCTGATGATAGTTTGGTGGTTCTCAGGGGGGCAGGTAAAAAATCTTTGTCCACCGTCTCCATGAGCATTAAAAAAATATCCTATCCTGCAAACCCACCTGTAAACGCTACCTCCCAGATCTATCAGTTGACCAATGAACTTCCTTCCTGCAGCTATGGGAAGAACTCATTCCATGTACCACTGCTGACTGGAAGTGCCTTCCATCTGAAGCATAGTTATCACCCATAGCCAAAAGTTTCAGATCACTGTAAAACAAATCGCCATTTTGAAACAACATCGGAGATCTGATTGGTCCAGTGAGGGCATCTGACTCTTGCTGGTCGGGGGTATGATTCTCCCTCAAGACCGCCATGGAAAGATTTCTTCTACTTCTGCCTAGTTCTTGGCATGAGGCTTCAAACCAAGGTCCTGGGCATGAACGCATGCATATACCATCTTGTACATATGTTAAATCCCATTCCATCTTTTGGTAAAGAGTAGACCTTGTGCCTGCCGGTGACATGAATGACTAGAAAATAAAACAAATGTGCTAGGTGTTGTATCTAGACATCATTCCCAAAGACGGAATATGGCTACCTTAATGGTGGGATTGAAACAAAAAATGGTTGCACACACAAAAATGTCATTTAATTAAGGATCTTGATAGTTCTAGCCATGGAACAAAACAAAAAAAGAGAGGGAAACACCAACTAAACCCCCGTCACCATACCCCACCCCATGCTATATTTTCCATTGCCCCTCCCCCCAACCCCACCTCCTCCCTGTCCATCTCCATTGAATGTGGTTATCATCCAGACAGCCGCTCTCCCCCTCCCACCCAGTTCACCACCAGACCCCTTCCCCACACCATTCCTCCTTCCCACAAATACAACTGTGAAAACCATCGGTATGATGATGGCGGGCATTAGGTCAAAGAAGAAGAATGTCGAAAGACGGGAGTGACGTGAGCTGTGTGAATCAGAACTGTGCAGGAGTTGGTCTGAGCTTCGTACAGTCTGACCCATTGTTCTGTGTGAAACGTTGCCTGTGTCACATGACAAGAACGGATCTGGTCAGCTGAGAGTAGACTGGCTTGATTGGTCGAGGTATGAGGTTAATATTTTTTTTATTCTTTATAAGTTGCAGACCTGAAGGACTGGATGACAACCAACAAACTACAACTAAACGACGACAAGACGGAACTCATGTTCGTGACAAAACAGCCTAACCATCCTTCTCTGCCTTCAACTGTCACTATCAATGACTGTGCTGTCTCTGTCTCCACCTCTGTCCGCAGTCTAGGGGTCATACTTGACCAATCCCTCTCCTTTGAGAAACAGGTTTCAAATATTTGCAAGATTGCCTATTTAGAACTAAGAAGAATCAGCTCTGTACGTCACCTTCTCTCTACAGATGCTACAAAAACTCTCATTTGTGCATTTGTCTTATCTAGAATAGATTACTGCAACTCACTTTTGGCCGGCCTTCCAAAATACCTGACAGAAAGATTACAGCGAATCCAAAATCATGCAGCCCGAGTCGTCTGTAGAGCAAGAAAACATGCTCACATTTCGCCTCTCCTCCACTCTCTTCACTGGCTATCTGTCTCAAACCGTATCTCGTACAAAATCTCAACTCTCACTTTCTCTGCTCTCTTTGAAAATGGACCTTCTTATCTCTCAGATCTCCTTAAAATCTACACCCCCTCTCGACAACTACGCTCCTGTGCTGACGACCGCCTTCTGCGAATGACTCGCTTCAGGACTACTACTGGTGAAAGATCTTTCTCTTTTCAAGCTCCAGCGACGTGGAACAGACTGCCAGACTGTCTCAGACATTCAGATTCTATCTCTTCTTTCAAGTCTAAACTTAAAACCCATCTATTTTCTCATAATTAGTCAATGCTGTGGGGGAGGGGGGGGGGGTACAACCTAACTCATAGCCATCTGGGCCTTTTCAAATGTAGCGTATGTGTATGTTCTCTATTATATGTATTTGTTGTATGATTGAACGTTATAGGATTAAGTTTTTGTAGTGATATTTGAAGAATAAGTGAATGTCACATTGGTAGGATTAGGATTTGTTAGTTATTGTAGTAATAGTATTTGTAGTTGGGTGTAAGGTGTATTATTGTATATGAGAAGGGTGAATGTAGTATGACTTTGTAAAGCGCTTAGAGAAATTCGTTTGATTAAGCGCTATATAAGAAATCATTATTATTATTATTATTAAGTTCAATGACTGATGAAAGCATGAAAAATTCTCCATCATCATCTTCTTTCTCTAGAGAGAGAGAGCAAGAGGTAATCCAACACACTTACTGCTTGTGGATGCCAACTTGCACATTTGCACATAAAAAAAAACAAGACAACCCAACACGACTTAAAACTGACATATTTTATTTTCTCATTCAATTTTGCCCGAATAAAAAAAAACAATATTTCAAAAAAGAAACCAACAAAGAAAAATGGACGGATAGCTCTGATGATCAAGGCGGAGAACCGCTGATTCCACTACACAGGTGTGCACACAAAATACTGGAGGTGACGCAGGTGGTGCTGGGAATGAAATGTACATCTGTCAACGATGTCATAACATTTCCTGATAAGTCAAGTGCCCTCTTTTGTGTCTGATGACATCACAGTCTGGCTTAACTGTTCAGTTTCCAAGTAGATGGCGTAACACTTTCCCATTACTTTTCTGTCTTATGTATGTGAAATGATTGTTGTCCAAAAAAAAGAGCATTTTTAGCGACTGGAATTTCTTGAATGCATCTGGTGAATCTGTTGTTGACAGATTTATTATGGATAGATTGAACATTATTTCTTCACTTGTTTATTTGCTGCACGTTTGGAGTTTTCTTTCCGGTTTTTTTTTTCTTAAGATGCACAGCAGAAGAATAATTGAACAACTGTGCCATTGACAAACACTTGAGACTGTTTTGCAAGTGCGCTCTGTTTACACACATTCCACTTTAAAAAAAAGGTTACTGTTCATTTTGATGTGGGGGAAAAAATCAAAGCATCTAATGCTTAGAATACCTCGCTATGTATGTTGTTCAGTCATCATTCATTTTAACAAGTATTAACACATACAAAGAAGCACAATCAGTTGACAAAGTAGTGGATGAAGAAGAAGAAAAAAGGACAAACTAAATACCTCATTTACCCAGAAATTAAAAAAAGATAACAAATGGTTTGTTTGTTTTTAAATGATGCATGCTAAAAGAAACAAAATACAAAGTTACCACGAAACTCCATATTCAGACACATGACGTGAGTCATCAAACACACATAGAAAATGATAAGACAAAATTACAGTTGAACTCACAGGCTTTGATAACTACAACTGTTGCATACAGATTGCTCCAAAACACAGTGACTCATTAGAAAATGGACAAAAACACAATAACAACAACGCGCCGCCATCAATCCATGCTCTCAAATCGGAACAAAGCTGAAAAAGAATTTTTGAGAAATGCTTTAAAAAACCAATACAAAACAAGAAAGAGAGACTATAGATGCTTAGCAAGTGTGAATGTGATCTAAAAGGGGTGAAACACCCCTCCATGTACAGGCCTGAGAGAATGAAAAACTATTTATGAGACGATCTCACCACGCCAAAAATGAAACACTCATGACGTCTGCACCCTCCCCACTCTCCTCCCCACGACTTTCACCCCAATCAGAGAAAAGCTGCATGAGAAGATGAATATTCATGAGTCTGAATCATGTGACTCAGGTGACCAATCACTTCCTCCTCCTCCTCTTGCTTTTGCCACTCTGCCAGAAGCAGGCACGGCCCAGCGTCAGGCCAAAGTCGCCCTCAGGCTGCTCAACAAACCCCACATCCAGGATGGGAATTCGCTTCACGAGTTTAGGGCCGGCGACTTCCAGAAGGGTCTCTGCCTCCTTCTCCTTCTGCTCCTGCAACAGGAAATGGCATTCTCACTTCATTTATAATCTCAGCCATATTCTTCTCTCCCTTGTACAACGTCCTTCAGAGCGTTGTAAGCTCATTCACAGCTTTGAAGTTTGTCTCTCTGAAGCAGAATGTAGCCAAGGGCCTAAGTGTTGGCTGCACTCAATACTGTAAATGTAAACAACAGACAGCCCAACTTCGTCATGAGAGTGAAAGGCAGCCTCACAACAATGAAGATGATTACTGTGTCTACAAAAAAATTATCAAAGAACGGTAAAACCATGTTGCATGATATGTTTCTTTGATATCTATTTATCCTAAAACCCAGAAAAAAAGGTGTTGGCTATATTACTCTCCCTCTCAATATGCCTGCCAGAAAGTTACTTGAGCAGCCTACTGCTAATTTACGTCAAAACATGATTCAATCTTTCCACAACACATAATTTTGCATAATCAATGAATGGTGACACTTTCTCTGTGTGCACTCCTTTGTTTGTCAAGGCAGCCCAGGTCACATGGCTGAGTTTCTTTCGGAAAACTAAGCCAGAAATGAGTTTTAGAAAATTACTAATAACCAGTCCTGTACAGGACCCATTCCCTCACTTCCCAATCGATCACATTACCCACTCGGCCCACCACTCAAACTGACAGACAACCCAATCGATCACATTACCCGCTCAACCCATCACTTGAACCAACAGACACCCCAGTCGATCACATTACCCACTCGACCCACCACTCAAACTGACAGACACCCCAATCCATCACATTACCCATTGGGCCCACCACTCAAACTGACAGACACCCCAATCCATCACATTACCCACTCGGCCCACCACTCAAACTGACAGACACCCCAATCCATCACATTACCCATCGACGCACCACTCAAACTGACAGACACCCCAATCCATCACATTACCCATTGGGCCCACCACTCAAACTGACAGACACCCCAATCCATCACATTACCACTCGGCCCCCACTCAAACCAACAGACACCCCAATCCATCACATTACCCACTCGCCCACCACTCAAACTGACAGACACCCCAATCCATCACATTACCCATTGGCCACCACTCAAACTGACAACACCCCAATCCATCACATTACCCACTCGGCCCACCACTCAAACTGACAGACACCCCAATTGATCACAGATTGATCAATTGATCACTCTCTCTCTCTCTCTCTCTCTCTCTCTCTCTCCCTCTCTCTCTCAAATATGTTAACAATGGCAGTTACATGAAATGTACCCTGTCAATACATGTTATCGTTGCTATGTTTGTCGTGTTTTAGACTTTTGTTTTCCCGCAAAATGTACCCAGTCAATACATGTTATCGTTGCTATGTTTTAACCTCCTGGATTTTGGCTTAGTGCACCGACAAGAATCCACTTTTATACAGTTCATTATGGACAGAGTGTTGGTCTTATCTCGTGTATTTGTTTCACTAGTTTCTCCATTCGGCATGTTGTGTTTGAATCCGGTATATATTGTGGCTCTTTTTTGCTCCACAAATTCGTTCGCAGCGTCGCAACTATGCAGAGAACGCAGGAAACAAGCCTACCCCAGTGAACAACAAGCCCTGTAAACAAGCAGCCCTTTAAACAAAGAACGCAGGAAACAAACCCTATCCTAGTGAACAACAAGCCCTGTAAACAAGCAGCCCTTTAAACAAAGAACGCAGGAAACAAACCCTATCCCAGTGAACAACAAGCCCTGTATACAAGCAGCCCTTTAAACAAAGAACGCAGGAAACAAACCTACCCAGTGAACAACAAGCCCTGTAAACGAGCAGCCCTTTAAACAAAGAACGCAGGAAACAAAACCTACCCCAGTAAACAACAAGCCCTGTAAACAAGCAGCCCTTTAAACAAAGAACGCAGGAAACAAACCTACCCCAGTGAACAACAAGCCCTGTAAACGAGCAGCCCTTTAAACAAAGAACGCAGGAAACAAACCTACCCCAGTAAACAACAAGCCCTGTAAACGAGCAGCCCTTTAAACAAAGAACGCAGGAAACAAACCTAGCCCAGTGAACACCAAGCCCTGTAAACACGCAGCCCTTTAAACAAAGAACGCAGGAAACAAACCTAGCCCAGTGAACAACAAGCCCTGTAAACAAGCAGCTTGATCAGCACCCCCCCCCCCCCCCCCCCCCTGACGCCCACCGCCCAACAAACAACCCAGTAAACAAATATCCATCACGAATAAAGAGCCATGTCAACAAACAACATAGTAAACACTTACACACACACACACACACATGCGCGCGTGCACACACACACACACGCACGCACGCGCGCGCGCGCGCGCGCACACACACACACATTCCCCCAAGTGAATACAAATATAAACCCCCTCTCCCACTTAATAAACAGTCCTACTAATTTCTCTCTCTCTCTCTCTCTCTCTCTCTCTCTCTCACACACACACACACACACACACACACACACACACACGCAGACATATGCACAATCATAAACACACACACACACACGCATACATACACACACACACACGCGCAGACAAATGCACAATCACACACACACACACACACA
>JAMYXO010005183.1:0-15965 GCA_033310375.1 Conus canariensis | reverse complement strand
AAAAAAGATGTAAAATTTTGTTAGGGTGAAAGTAAGTCGGGGGAAATCGTGAAGAAACTTTTTTTTAAATTAACGAAAATAAAACTAAACAAAACAAAACAAAAACAATGGACGACGATTTAACTTTTGAGACAAATTTTAAAACCAACTCTTTATTTTTGATACTTTTATCATCATCATCATCATCATCATCATTATCATTATTATTGTTATTATCATTATTATTATTATCATTACCATTATTATTATTATTTGTTTTTTTGTAATTATTATTATCATAATCATTATTATTATTGTTATTGTCGTTGTTGTTGTTGTTGTCGTCGTCGTCGTTGTTGTTGTTACGTTAACTCTATTGTCCCCTTCCAACGGCCTCGTTTTCATTCAACGCCGTCTAGCGCCGAAATTGAGAAAATAAGTGACTGCTCGTTCTTCGCTTTCATTGTCCTGAATGTTGTCTATCTTGCCTGAAGAAGACCTAAGAGCTCGAAACGCGTCGTGTTTTGTCATGTAATTTGTTTGTCCCTGTTGCTTCGTGGACTCACTAATAATTCCTTTTCAAATTTGTCTGAAATTTCGCCTGCAGTCACCTCACTTTGAAACTAACTTTTGAAAATTCAAAACTTTCTGATTCTCTGGTTCATGTTGAGTTGTGGAATCAGTGTGTCAGTTAATCCATGTTGAGTTGTGGAATCAGTGTGTCAGTTAATCCATGTTGAGTTGTGGGAATCAGTGTGTCAGTTAATCCATGTTGAGTTGTGGAATCAGTGTGTCAGTTAATCCATGTTGAGTTGTGGATCAGTGTGTCAGTTAATCCATGTTGAGTTGTGGAATCAGTGTGTCAGTTAATCCATGTTGAGTTGTGGAATCAGTGTGTCAGTTAATCCATTTGCCCTTTCTATTGGGTGGGATCAGCTGTTCGTGTCACGTGAACGTTTTTTGCTCTGTTTGGGGTGTGTGATCAGTTACAGTGTAGTTTATTATCCCATCCTTTCCCCCTTTGGGGGATGTTGGGTCAATTAAGATCATGTTTCAATTGATCCTTTCGCTTTTGGGGGAAGAGGGGGGGGGAGGTGTCGCTTTTTAACCTGTGTCGTGCAGAAAGGGCAGACATGGCGGTAACGTCACCAGATAAACGGATTTTAAAAAAAACGTCACCAGAAAAAAAAAAAAACATGACTAAAAACGTCACCAGATAACATGACTAAGTTGTGTTTTTTTTATGGCTGTTTGTTGCAGGAGATATAAAATGGAGAAACAAATTCAAATTATGTCATCCGTCGCACCTGTGGCCACGAAAATGGATCCCAAATGGCTGCCGAGCAAAAACAAAGGTTACAAGCCTTTTGACCTTATAAGCCTTTTGACCTTATAAGCCTTTTGACCTTATTTCGAGCAGTGGAGATCGTGGGAAGAAACCCAGATCACTATCTCCCACCCACCCCAATCCCATGCCTCCCCTCACCCCACCCCACTCTCCTCCCGTTGTGTGCTTCGTTGGCAAAGAGGTCACGGATGGTGAGTTCGCATCCTTTAAGACTCAGGCTGCTGAGGACAAAGTGTTGATCGACCAGGGTGTGTACGGGGAGGGGGAGGGGGACAGATAGGGGGAGGGAGGGGTAGGTCACCTACCACATGATGTACTTTACACCCCCCTCCCCCCCTCCCCCCCCCCCCCTTCCATTCCCTCAGTCTTCGCTGCTGGGTCAGTGGGCAGACGTTGATGCCCGCGGTTCTCTCCCCTCGTGGTCGCTCTCTAGCAGTGAAGGTAAGGTAGATCACACGGCTCACTGCCTCCACTCAACTTCACCTAATCTTCTAACCACCATGACACCAACATTGCAAGTGCGCTCAAAGTTCACAAAGTTCGCTTTAGGGAGGGAGAGGGGGGGGGAGACGTGGGAAGGCCGCGGGGGAAGGGTGGGGTGGGGTGGGGTGGGGGACAATCGATGGACATCAGGGGTGGAGGGTTTGAAACTGTTGATAGTGCCGGTAGTTTCTGCTGAGGCAATGTCCTTCAGGGTAGGACTTCGTTGGGGCGGTGTCTGTCTGGATCCTGTTTCTTGAGGTGTCATTCCCTGGGATGCTGTCCAGCCAACTGTTGTCCCGTTGAGTGGTGACCCACTGGGGTGTTGTCCCTTTGAGTGGTGACCCACTGGGGTGATGTCCCTTTGAGTGGTGACCCACTGGGGTGTTGTCCCTTTGAGTGGTGATCCACTGGGGTGTTGTCCCTTTGAGTGGTGACCCACTGGGGTGTTGTCCCTTTGAGTGGTGACCCACTGGGGTGTTGTCCCTTTGAGTGGTGACCCACTGGGGTGATGTCCCTTTGTGTGGTGACCCACTGGGGTGATGTCCCTTTGTGTGGGTACCCACTGGAGTGTTGTCCCTTTGAGTGGTGATCCACTGGGTGTGTTGTCCCTTTGAGTGATGATCCACTGGGTGATGTCCCTTTGAGTGATGATCCACTGAGGTAGTTTCCCTTTGAGTGATGATCCACTGGGTTGATGTCCCTTTGAGTGATGATCCACTGGTGTGTTGTCCCTTTGAGTGATGATCCACTGGGGTGATGTCCCTTTGAGTGATGATCCACTGGGGTGATGTCCCTTTGAGTGATGATCCACTGGGGTGATGTCTCTTTGAGTGATGATCCACTGGGGTGATGTCCCTTTGAGTGATGATCCACTGGGGTGTTGTCCCTTTGAGTGGTGATCCACTGGGGTGTTGTCCCTTTCAGTGATGATCCACTGGGGTGTTGGCCCTTTGAGTGATGATCCACTGAGGTAGTTTCCCTTTGAGTGATGATCCACTGGGGTGTTGTCCCTTTCAGTGATGATCCACTGGGGTGTTGTCCCTTTCAGTGATGATCCACTGGGGTAATGTTCCTTTGAGTGGTGATCCACTGGGGTGATGTCCCGTTGAGTGATGATCCACTGGGGTGATGTCCCTTTGAGTGATGATCCACTGGGGTGTTGTCCCTTTGAGTGATGATCCACTGGGGTGATGCCCCTTTGAGTGATGATCCACTGAGGTAGTTTCCCTTTGACTGATGATCCACTGGGGTGTTGTCCCTTGAAGTGCTGATCCACTGGGGTGAAGTCCCTAGGAGTGATGACATAGCATAGCATAGCATAGCATGGCATGGCATGGCATAGCAGAGCGGAGCAGAGAACGGTACGGTATGGTATAACATAGTATAGTATACTGTATAGCATAATATAGCATGGCATGGCATGGCATGGTATAGCATAGCATGGCATGGCATAGCAGAGCAGAGCAGAGAACGGTACGGTATGGTATAGCATAGTATAGTATACTGTATAGCATAGCATAGCAGGGCATGGCATAGCATAACACGGTATAGTATAAGATAGTATAGTATAGTACAGTATAGTGCAATGTAGTGTGGTACATACAATACAGTACAGTATAGTGTTGCGTACAACTGTTTTTTTCTTTCTTGGGCCGAACGAGTTTCGCGGTCTAGTATGTTCAATTTGACGTGTTCATCCGCTGTGTTAGAGCCACTGCTCTTTGATCTTAACACACACACACACACACACACACACACACACACACACACACACACACACACACATACATATATAATATATATATATATATATATATATATATATATATATATATATATATAATATATATATATATATATATATATATATATATATATATATATATATATATATATATATATATATATATATATACAGGGAATGGTACTGAGGATCAGCGCAATCTTAAAAACAGTGCTCAACCACAGTGGGAGCGACATTTGTTATATTAAAAGCAAGTTAAAATCAAGCTTCTAAAAACATCTACAAATTTGTTTCACGCTGTGCGGTCGTCAGGATGTGATGAGCTTGTGTTGCCAGTGCCACGTATATATATAGCTAGCTGGTTTGCTGTTGTTTTTTTCCCGTGCTACATGTGTTTCTCAGGTGTTGGTTTTTTTCGCTGATAGGAACTTCCATCTGTGTCTGCAATTGTTAACCATTTCTGTTCTAACATTTAGAGTTGCCAACTGTGGTTTACATAGTATAATGTATTTCTCTGTTAGGCATAGATTGCATTTTTTTGAAATGTTGTTGTATGATGCTGCTCTTTTTAAAATTTTCCAAGATATGTTGTAGTCTATGTTTTTTTCTTTAAGTTTCCAAATGTATTTACTCAATTCTGTTTGGTTTTTGTATCTTTCTTTGTTGAATGATTGTTTATGGTTTGCATATCTAGTTTTGAATTGGTTTTCCGTGATACCTACATATGTTTCTTTTGCGTTCTCTGATGTTACAGTGGCTTGGTACACAATGTTGTTATAAAGGCATTTGTTGCTTAGGGGGCACTGTTCTTTTTTGGTACAGTTACAAGATTTCCTTTCGTTACCCTCCTTTTTTTCTGTGCTGCTTTTCATTTTGTTTGCTGAATCGATGGCATTTTTAAGGTTCGGCATACATGAATATGATAATTTGATGTTGTTTTTGTTGAATATCTTAAATAATTTATGGTCTTTTGGGAAAGATGATGTCAAGATTTTAAAGAATTCTTTCCCTACATTTGTTTTAACTCTTGCATCATATGGGGGATTGTACCATATGATATTCCTTTTCCTGTTCTTTCTGCATCTTTTTGTATCATTGTCTGGATCGTATCTTAGTTTGTAATTGTAGCCACTTGTATGTAACGCCTCTTGGTATTCAGCTGTAGCGTTGTTGAATACTGTTTCGTTACATGACAAATTGGATAGTCTTTTATTTATGCTTTTGGGTATTGTTTTCAGTATGGAGGGTGGGTGATTGCTTTTGATGTTTACATAAACAGGCGTGTCATTTGGTTTCTTGTATGGTTTATATGTGTGTTGGTTGAGGTCTAACGTTATGTCTAAATAGTTCACTATCTTTTTGTTTGCTTCTATTGTGATTTTTAAGTTTTGGTTGTGGAAAATTTTACACAATTCTTTTTTCTTATTTTCAATATTTCTAGGGTTGTCATTCAGAGCGGCAAGGCCGTCATCCCTGTACAGTCCAGTTTGTTTTCCAAGTTTTTTTTTGAATATTGGATAACATGAATAGTCCGACAAGCTCGCAAGTCTCGGCACCATCGTATGATCCCATTGTGACATCGAAAGTTGAATTCCTGCTTGTGTTCTTAATCCAGGTTTCATTTTTATTGTGCAGTAAAGTTTTCTTTGTGTGGAAAATGATTTCCATTTCTGACCCTGATATTTCTGTGTACTTGTTGGCAAATTTTATAGCTTTAGTTAGTAGCTTTTCATCTATAGATGGGTAGAAATCTACTATGTCAAATGTTATAAAAACTGTATTTTCTTGTTTATTGAGGTTTTTGAACCATTGTATTACTTCATATGTGTTTTTCCAGAGATTGAGTTCAGTGTTTTCTTTTATGTTTTTTATGGTTTTCTCTAAGATTTTTTTACTAATTTTCCCTAGTTCAGATTTGGAAGGGTTTATCAGTCTACATGTTGGGTTGTTCAAGAAATTGGGTTTGTGGTCTTTAAGTGTAATAAAGGCTTCTCTAGCTGCTGTGGTCTCTACTCTGTCACTTAGGTCCATTTGGTGCACAAGTTCCTTTTCTTTCTTTCTGATGTGATCATATGTAGCCTTGTCAGCCTTTCTGTAATTTTTCTGGATATTTTTATCAAGGAGTTTTGAGTACTCTTCAGGTTCTATTTTGTAAAAGTTATTGGTTTTATCCGCCTTCACAAATATTTTGGTGTCATTTTGAATTTGTTTAATTTCCTTTTCTAACGCTGATTGAAATTTGTTATTAGATTTTTTGAAATCTATGTTGGCTAACATTCTTCTCATTTTTTCTTCAAATGTTTTCATTTCTTCAATGGCTGGTGGTACTCGCCATGACTTGAAGTCGTATGTATTTTTATCCTCTTTTTTAGCGTTGGGGTTTAAAAAGAAAAATGCTTTCCATCTCATATTTTTGATGAATTTTTCCGTTTGTCCTATCATTTTCTTCATGTAGCACTGGGGTTTAGCTAACGGAATGTTTTTGATGGATTGCTTAAAGTTGATTTTTTCCATTTTAAAATTTGCTGATTCAAAGTGCTCAACGTATGGAGCAGTTAAGAGAATGGTACTGAGGATCAGCGCAATCTTAAAAACAGTGCTCAACCACAGTGGGAGCGACATTTGTTATATTAAAAGCAAGTTAAAATCAAGCTTCTAAAAACATCTACAAATTTGTTTCACGCTGTGCGGTCGTCAGGATGTGATGAGCTTGTGTTGCCAGTGCCACGTATATATATAGCTAGCTGGTTTGCTGTTGTTTTTTTCCCGTGCTACATGTGTTTCTCAGGTGTTGGTTTTTTTCGCTGATAGGAACTTCCATCTGTGTCTGCAATTGTTAACCATTTCTGTTCTAACATTTAGAGTTGCCAACTGTGGTTTACATAGTATAATGTATTTCTCTGTTAGGCATAGATTGCATTTTTTTGAAATGTTGTTGTATGATGCTGCTCTTTTTAAAATTTTCCAAGATATGTTGTAGTCTATGTTTTTTTCTTTAAGTTTCCAAATGTATTTACTCAATTCTGTTTGGTTTTTGTATCTTTCTTTGTTGAATGATTGTTTATGGTTTGCATATCTAGTTTTGAATTGGTTTTCCGTGATACCTACATATGTTTCTTTTGCGTTCTCTGATGTTACAGTGGCTTGGTACACAATGTTGTTATAAAGGCATTTGTTGCTTAGGGGGCACTGTTCTTTTTTGGTACAGTTACAAGATTTCCTTTCGTTACCCTCCTTTTTTTCTGTGCCTTTTTTTCTGTGCTGAATGACAACCCTAGAAATATTGAAAATAAGAAAAAAGAATTGTGTAAAATTTTCCACAACCAAAACTTAAAAATCACAATAGAAGCAAACAAAAAGATAGTGAACTATTTAGACATAACGTTAGACCTCAACCAACACACATATAAACCATACAAGAAACCAAATGACACGCCTGTTTATGTAAACATCAAAAGCAATCACCCACCCTCCATACTGAAAACAATACCCAAAAGCATAAATAAAAGACTATCCAATTTGTCATGTAACGAAACAGTATTCAACAACGCTACAGCTGAATACCAAGAGGCGTTACATACAAGTGGCTACAATTACAAACTAAGATACGATCCAGACAATGATACAAAAAGATGCAGAAAGAACAGGAAAAGGAATATCATATGGTACAATCCCCCATATGATGCAAGAGTTAAAACAAATGTAGGGAAAGAATTCTTTAAAATCTTGACATCATCTTTCCCAAAAGACCATAAATTATTTAAGATATTCAACAAAAACAACATCAAATTATCATATTCATGTATGCCGAACCTTAAAAATGCCATCGATTCAGCAAACAAAATGAAAAGCAGCACAGAAAAAAAGGAGGGTAACGAAAGGAAATCTTGTAACTGTACCAAAAAAGAACAGTGCCCCCTAAGCAACAAATGCCTTTATAACAACATTGTGTACCAAGCCACTGTAACATCAGAGAACGCAAAAGAAACATATGTAGGTATCACGGAAAACCAATTCAAAACTAGATATGCAAACCATAAACAATCATTCAACAAAGAAAGATACAAAAACCAAACAGAATTGAGTAAATACATTTGGAAACTTAAAGAAAAAAACATAGACTACAACATATCTTGGAAAATTTTAAAAAGAGCAGCATCATACAACAACATTTCAAAAAAATGCAATCTATGCCTAACAGAGAAATACATTATACTATGTAAACCACAGTTGGCAACTCTAAATGTTAGAACAGAAATGGTTAACAATTGCAGACACAGATGGAAGTTCCTATCAGCGAAAAAAACCAACACCTGAGAAACACATGTAGCACGGGAAAAAAACAACAGCAAACCAGCTAGCTATATATATACGTGGCACTGGCAACACAAGCTCATCACATCCTGACGACCGCACAGCGTGAAACAAATTTGTAGATGTTTTTAGAAGCTTGATTTTAACTTGCTTTTAATATAACAAATATATATATATATATATATATATATATATACGCGCGCGCGCGCGCACACACGCACGCACGCACGCACGCACGCACACACACACACACACACACACACACACACACACACACACACACACACACACACACACACACACACCTGGACTGTATGTAAGGTGTCGTATGGGTCTTTTAATGCTCTGACCTGGCCGCGGCCGCTCTAATCCTGACGCCCCCAATCCGCAGCGTGAAGCACTTGTCCACTCAGCTTCCACACACACCGGGGACGGAGCGAAGCAGAAGTTAATGGGCGATTACTCTGCTCCAGCGGGTGAGAGTGATGTGCCGCTGTTGTGACCCGCGGCCCGCTTTGATGGCGGCGTCTTGAAGTGAATGCATCCAGCCCGCGGGTCGCCGCTGCCTGCGGACCTGAAGGCGACTTATTCCGCCAGGTTAACGCTGCACCGGCTGCCCCTCCTCTCCACCCCTCCCAAGCCCTCCGCCCCAGCCCGGGCCCTCTCCTCTCCCCCCCCCTCCCCCCCCCCCCCACCTCCACTTCTCCTTCGCCAATCCCGGAGAGTTTGGCCGCTGTGTGGCGCTGTGTCAGTGAAAGGGTTGGCACGCGTCGTGCCTGACCTTGCCGATATTTTGTGGTTTCTCTGCTCCATCGGTGAGTGAGAGTAATGAGGCACCCACAACGGACGGCGTCAAAGCCACAGCGGTCTGATCGACATTGCTGGCATTCCTGCAATTGTTCCGTTCCCAGCTTTCATGTCCACGGCGGAACTGGCTGAAGTGCTTTTATTTATAGCCCGTTAGTTCACGGAAAGATACCTGGGGGACGGTTTATCCAACAGAGAATGTCTGCAACGTCAGCTGTTTAGACACCGGTCAGTTTCAAAGTGAAGTGGGCACATGCGGACATTGAAACGACTTTTGAGAGGAATTGTTAAGGAACTCTACCGGTTAACATGGACAAACAAGTTATACAAAAAGACAATTGTTTTTCATTGTTAACCGGCAGAGTAACTTGAATTTTCTATGAAAATTGATTTAGAAACCTTTCGCTGTCTTCTAAGAATGAAAAAATGTTGTTTAGCATTGAGTGGATAACACTTAACAGCACTGCAACAAATAGTTCTTCAAGATGTTTGCGTTTTAAACGACCTTGGATGATGATTTAAACGTGAAAGTAGACGAAAAAGAATTCCGCGCGTATGGTCTGTTTAAAAACAGAATTCCTTGCTTATGGTCTGTTTAAAAACAGGTCTATCAGATGTGAGGGATGTAGGCAGCAGTCCCTTCTTTCTGATCCAGATTGTCCAGGTTTCCCTAACAGACGTTGAAACGAAGCGAATCCCTCTGTTCAGCCAAGTACTGGGTCCTCTATGTTCCACTTTGTCTCTCCGCGTACTTCATCGACATCGTGTAACGAACAGAACTGAACCTGAACTTCCAGTGCAGTTCTTCAGATTCTTCCACGATTTCAATGCCTCTCACTTGCGTGTGGAATTTTCAACTCACGGTTCCAAATGCCATCTTGGTTCGTTTGCCGAACTTCTTTTTTCCCCTTTCTTTCACAATTCTCAGTTCTGCGCCAAATGAAAGATCGATCTCTATTTGTTGATACCCTATACAGTACTACATCATGAGTCCTTTACATCCTGTCTTACATCATTAGTCCTTAACATCATGTCTTACATCATGAAACTCGTTAACATCCTGTCTTAATCATGTCAGTCCTTAACATCCTGTCTTATAGCATGTAGTTCTGAATATCCAGTCTTCACCGCTTCCATTCATAATACATATTTGTCCGCATATGTGTGGTTTATAAGTATGTGTGTATGAGAGAGAGAGAGAGAGAGAGAGAGAGAGAGAGAGACAAGACAAAACAAGACAAAATTCTTTATTTACGAGGATAATAGATAAGCACTGATGTGCTTTTTTACATCCAGTCCTCGCCCTGAGTAGGGTCAACAATATAAAATAAAAGGTAACAAAGGAAGCATGCAAAAGTGACTAGAACTACAATACAATACGGGATTAAAATTCAAAAAAATAAAAAATAAAAAATAAAAAAATACAAATAAAGAGAGAGAGAGAGAGAGAGAGAGAGAGAGAGAGAGAGAGAGAGACACGCAGGAGCGAAGGGAGTGCGGGGGAAGTCTGCAGAGAGAGAGAGAGAGAGAGAGAGAGAGGGTGGGGAGAAAGAGGCGAGAGTGGGTGCGATAAGAGAGCATGTTTAGAACGATCTGACAATCAAAAAATTCCAAAGAGATACAAGACAATCGATTTTGAAGCACCCGGGGGGGGGGGGGGGGGGGGGGGATAGAAAATAAAGCACAAATGGAGATGGGAAATGCATAATGATAGCCCAGTCGCCACGGGTAAGAGGGATGTCGTATAGATAATAAATCAAGTTATTCCAGCAGAACCGTGAGAGAGAGAGAGAGAGAGAGAAGAGAGAGAGAGAGAGAGGGAGGAGGGAGGGAGGGAGGGAGAGAGAGAGAGAGAGAGAGAGAGAGAGAGAGAGAGAGTCACATAATATAAGCATATCGACAGAATGACAAGAGGGCAGGAGGTAGTAGGACACACACACACACACACAACACACACACACACACACACACACACACACACACACACACACAATACACACACACGCGCGCGCGCGCGCGCGCGCGCGTACTCATATAAGACATACTTACTAAACAAAATAACATACATGTGCATTTCAAGTACAAAAACACTTTCTAAATAGTCAGGTAACATACATAAGGCAAAGAGGGTGGTGGTGATTGTGGTGGATTTATGGCGGAGTATGCAAGTACTGGCACATAAGATGGTTGAAATAATGGTGTTTGAAGGTTGATATGCATTGGCGTTGTTTGGTTGATTCAGGGAGCGAGTTCCATTGACAGGAACCTGAATATGTTAAACTGGATTTGAATAAGTCAATTCTAGGAACAGGGACATGAAGTTTGGGTAGAGTCCTTGAGGAATTAATTGAGAATATGTGAACTAATGTGGAGGGTGCCTTCCCAGACACAATCTTGTGCATTATGATCCCTTTGTTGTATTCTAATCTCAGACTTAATGGGAGAACTTGAATCTTTTTACAGTCCGAGTCCAGAAGACATGCTTTTTAGGAGGACTAATTTGAGTGCTCGCTTGTGTAGGCTTAACAATGGTTTGAGGTGTTAGTGCTAGCACAGTCCCATAGAGTAGATCCATAGTCTATGTGTGATTGAATATGAGACTGGAAAAGAGCTTGCGTGAATGCAGGTCGAGGAAGCGTTTGATTTTGGAGAGTTGATAAACTTTCTGTGAAACTTTTTTGCATAGTGAGGTTATGTGAGCTTGCAACTCATATTGTTATCAATTGTTATTCCTAGCACTTTGAGGTATGTAACCTGTTCAACGGGTTCATTTTTAAGATGTACAGGAGGAAACTTAATAGTGAGATTTTGTCTTTTTTGCCTGGTTGTGATAAGCATGGATTTAGTTTTTTGAGGGTGAAGCGGTATGTGATTTAGTTCAGTCCATTTGACGAGGTCATTCGCACTTTCTTGTAAAGTGTGTGCAAGAACAGTAACATCAGAATGATTTGTATGTATTCCAGCAGAACCGTGAGAGAGAGAGAGAGAGAGAAGAGAGAGAGAGAGAGAGAGAGAGAGAGAGAGAGAGAATGAGACAGAGAGAGAGAGACAGAGAGAGAGAGAGAAAGAGAGAGAGAGACAGAGAGAGAAGGGAGTGAGACAGAGAGAGAGACAGAGAGAGAGAGAGAGAGAAAGAGAGAGAGAGAGAGAATGAGACAGAGAGAGAGAGACAGAGAGAGAGAGAAAGAGAGAGAGACAGAGAGAGAAAGAGAGTGAGACAGAGAGAGAGAGAGAGAGAGAGAGAGAAGAGAGAGGAGAGAGAGAAGAGAGAGAGAGACGTAAATCTTCCGCCCCACAAGGAAAGTGAGCATGAAAAGTGTGCCCTGTACAATTCATTGACAAAACGTCTTAATGCAGTGACAGGGAGTGTCTACAGACAGCACAAAAATCAGTGTTCATGCTGGACTAGTGGAAGTCTAAAAACCACAAAACGTCTTCATGCAGGAACAGTAGTTGCACAAAGCAACAAAAAGTCTTCATACAGAGATACGGGATTTCTCTGCCCCCCCCCCCCCCCACACACACACACACACACTCCCCCCCCCCCCCCCCCCCCCCCCCCCCCCAAATAAAAAAAACCCAAACATCTCCATGTAGAAAGAGAGGCTTTGGTAGAAAGCACAATGCGTCTTTATACAAGAAGGATACGATTCTGAGAAAACTGAGACCACCAAACAGAGAAGAAGTAAAAACAGAAGAAAAAAAAACTAGGCTTTTTTTTTGTTTGTTTGTTTGTTTTTCAACAGCGCTATGAAGAACCTGCTCATTTTCACACAAGAAAGCATTCTTAGGACAACATCTAATACTAAGCTTCATATTACAAGCACCGATAGAGTACAGATTCTGAGTCATTCATAGAAAAGGGAGAGGACTCAGACTGCAGTGCTCAGGGTGAGAAAGCTGGTTATCTGCCCTAACAGCCGTTATATTCTGTCTTCAGCCAGTGTCATGATCATATTATCACCCAGTCTAGAACACTCATCACAGGCTGCTTCCTGTTGGCCAGAGACTTGCAGGACGATGTGGTGGAGGTTGCCTGTGGTTGGTGATCTTCTCATGGGTGTGTGAGGGGCGGCTCACTGATCTTCACATGGGTGTGTGAGGGGGCGGCTCAGTGATCTTCTCATGGGTGTGTGAGGGGCGGCTCACTGATCTTCTCATGGGTGTGTGAGGGGCGGCTCATTGAAAGAAACATATTGAAAAATGGCCCTCGAGGGATTGGGGGGGGGGGGATTGGGCTCAGCTCAATTAGGCATCATATGCAATACTGCCCCTGAGGGCCTGGTCAGCCTCAGTTCAACAACGGGCCATGTGGGAACAGGCTCACTGCTAAATGAATGACACACCATGTTGCAACAGGGTCTTAGGGATCCTCTCGGCTCACATCAATGTGAGACCATGCTGGAATAGGGTTTCAGGAGACCTGATTGGCTCTGTCCAAAGAAGGGTCATGCTGGAATAGGGTTCCAAGAGACCTGATTGCTCTGTCCAAAGAGGGGTCATGCTGGAATAGGTCCGGAGGGCCTGGCTGGCTCAGGTATAAGGGAAACCCTAATTGATAGAGCCTCTGATGGGGTGGGTGCTCAGAGCAATAAAGCCATGCTGGGATAGAGTTTTCGGGAATCTGATTGGCTCAGGTCGATGAGGTCCTGCTAGAATATTTTTCCTCAGGGATCTGGTTGTAAACACTTCAATGGGGACCCTGTTGGCATCGTGCCATAAAGATCGATTGTTTTAGTTTTTCCAAAGCACCCTTTGAGCAGGGCGTGGGGGGGGGGGGGGGGGGGCTGGTTGTCTTTGTTCTCCAAAGCACCCTGTTAGAATAGGCCCCCAGGTGGCTGGTTGTCTTAGTTTCCAAGGGGCCCCTATTAGAAGAAGGTTCCGGGGGGGTTCGTGTTGAATTCAGTGAGGGCCACGTTGGAAAAAGTGTCACAGGGGGCCGAGTGTCTGGGGCGGGCTAAATGTGACACTGTGTTTGTGGAGCAACCCCCCTTCCATGTACGAATGCCTTTAGATTGTGGCCAGTCAGGTCCATTCGGCAAATGTTGATCAGGCATGTCAGGTCCATTCGACATGTTGATCAGGATGTCAGCTCCATTCACCACTGTTGATCAGGTATGTCAGCTCCATTCAGCACTGTATCAGGGAAAGTCAGGTCCATTCACACTGTTGATCAGGCATGCAGGTCCATTCAGCACTGTTGATCAGGCATGTCAGTCCATTCACACTGTTGATCACATGTCAGGGCCATTGGGCACTGTTTTATCAGCATGTCAGGTCCATTCAGCACTGTTGATCAGGCATGTCAGGCCATTCCCACTGTTTATCACATTCAGGTCCATTCCCAAATGTTTGATTTACATGTCAGGTCCATTCGACACTGTTGATCAGGCATGTCCACCATTCCACACTGTTCATCAGGTATGTCAGGTCCATTCACCTGTTGATCACATGTCAGGTCCATTCCACAAATGTTGATCAGATGTCAGGTCCATTCCACACTGTTCATCAGGTATGCAGGTCCATTCAGCACTGTTGATCAGCATGTCAGTCCATTCAGCACTGTTGATCACATGCCAGGGCCATTCGACACGGGTTTATCAGGCATGTCAGCTCCATTCAGCACTGTTGATCACCATGTCAGGTCCATTCGGGACTGTTTATCAGGTATGCCAGGTCCATTTCAGCACTGTTATCAGGGGATGTCAGGTCCATTCGGCACTGTTGATCAGGCATGTCAGGTCCATTCGCACTGTTGATCAGGCATGTCAGGTCCATTCAGCACTGTTGATCACATGGGCAGGTCCATTCAGACTGTTTGACCACATGTCAGGTCCATTCAGCACTGTTGATCACATGTCAGGTCCATTGCACTGTTGACACATGTCAGGTCCATTCAGCACTGTTGATCACATGTCAGGTCCATTCAGCACTGTGGTCAGGCATGTCAGCTCCTTCAGCACTGTTGATCACATGTCAGTCCATTTTAGCATGTTGATCACATGTCAGTCCATTCACACTGTTGATCACATGTCAGGTCCTTCAAACACTGTTGATCACATTCAGGTCCATTCAGCCTGTTTTACACATTCGGCCATTTACACTGTTTTCACATGTCAGGTCCCCTTTGAGTTTTTTACTGTCAGCTTTCCACGTTGATCAAGATGTCGGTCCTTTCAGCACTTTTTTCGGATGTCAGGTCCATTGCATGTTATCAGGCATGTCACCCCCTTTAAACCTGTTGACGCCTTCGGGCCCCTTCCAGTTGATCAATGCATCATTCAACACGTTGATCAATTCGCTCCATTCAGCACTGTTGATCACTTTCCATTCAAACTTTATCGGGCCCCGTCGCCCCCCTTCGCACGTTGATCACTGTCACTCCTTTCCCACTTTTGGGGGCCATGCAGGAAATTCAGCACGGTTATCAAGTAGGGGCTCCTTTGGGCAGTTGACACTTACCTTTCACACGTTACAATTCGGTCCATTACATGTTATCACTTCGGGTCCTTCAGCCTGTTAATAATTCAGGTCATTCAGCATGTTATCAATGTCAGGCCCATTTGCACTTTTGGGGCACATGTCACCCATTCGCAGTTGATCAACATGTCCTCCTTGGGGATGTTACACATTCAGGCCATTACAGTTATCACATTCAGGTCCTTTCAGCACTTTATACATTCAGGTCCATTCAGCACGTTAATCCATGTGGCCCATTAGCACTGTTGATAAATTTCGGCCTCCACTGTTGATCACTGTAAGGTCCATTCGCACTGCTGTCACATGTCAGGTCCATTCACCTGTTGTCACATGCAGGTCCATTCAGCACTGTTGATCAATGTCGGCCCTTTCAGCGCTGTTAAATACAGTCAGGTCCTTTTGTACGTTATCGGTTTTGGGGGTCTATTCAGCACTGTTATCGGCATGTCACTCCATCGGCACTGGATCACATTTCGGCCCTTCACCGGTTGATAAAAGTCATCCATTCAGCACGTTGATCCATTCAGGTCCATTCGCACTGTTGATCACATGTCGGGCCCTTTCCCCAAAGTTATCGGGCATGTCCTCCAGAACTTTGGCCTGGCTTTCTTTTGCTCGCCAGGGGGGAGGGGGGGGGGGAGGGGGGGGGAGAGGGGGGGGGATACTACGGCATAACACACATCCCTGCCTCGTTGAGAGCAAAAACTGTTCTTGAAAGTAATTTGCCTGACGCAAATTTCCCTCCTTTCTCTCCCACCCCCCATCCTCTCTCCTCTCCTCCCCCTCTCCCCCCCTTTTCTCCCCTTTTCC
>JAMYXO010005182.1:7500-15968 GCA_033310375.1 Conus canariensis | reverse complement strand
AACGAATCCCTTTCCACTTTACAAGAAATGTCCCCAAGGGCGGAGGGGCTCCACGGCTGCTGCACGGCTTGGAGAAACCAGAAAAGCCCAGGGGATAGGGCAGATGGTGTTACACCCCAAAGAGCAAAACTAAGTGACATAGCCAGTTCAGCCAATACACAACTGAACTCAAAGGGGAAAACCCTTCTTCTCTGTCATCACAAGGCTACCAAGTCCCCAGGGAAAAACAATATTTGGATGTGTCCCCCAAAAAGGGTGCATCCCAGGGCTGGCTGGGGTAAAAACCACCCCAATATCTGGGACGCAACCCAAAACAAAAACAAAAAGAGAGACCTACAGTGGCTTACTGGAAAACGCATATGATCTGCGGGAAGAGGAAAAACAAAAAGAAAAGAAAAAAGCGCTTTTCAGGACCCTTCCAGTTTGCCAGAACACGTTTGAGCAGCCAAAATCTGGGACCCTAAGTGTGGCAAAGGATTCTTGACGCATCTGAGGAAAACATACTCTGACCCACAGAGCAAAGCACACTCGACATTCAAGGCTGGTGTGGCCAACCAACCCTGAGGAACATTCAATGGCAAGCTCCAACGTTGGCGGAAATCAAGAAGGTGGTCGACAAAGCCAGAGCCAAATCATCACCAGGGCCAAACGGAATACCTTACCAGCTTTACAAGAAATGTCCCAAGGTGCGGAGTGGCTCCACAGGCTGCTGCGATCGGTTGGAGAAACCAGAAGATCAGCGGCCAGTGGATGAGGGCAGATGGTGTGTACATCCCCAAAGAGCAAAACTCAAGTGACTTTAGCCAGTTCGGGCCAATATCACTACTGAACTCGAAGGGAAAATCTTTTTTCTCTGTCATGGCAGCAAGGCTGACCAAGTACCTGATGGAAAACAAGTACTTGGATGTGTCAGTCCAGAAAGGTGGCATCCCAGGCGTGGCTGGCTGTGTAGAACACGCCACAATGATCTGGGACGAAAACCAAAAAGCAAAAACAGAAAAGAGAGACCTGGACGTAGTGTGGCTTGATCTGGCAAACGCATATGGATCTGTGCCCCATGAGATGATACAGTTGGCTCTTGAGATGTACCATGTGCCAAAGAACATCCGCGACATGCTCAAGAAGTACTTCAATGGCTTCTCAATGCGGTTCTCTACCAAGGATACACAACAGACTGGATCAATTTGGAAGTGGGTATTGCAATGGGCTGTGCAAATTTCCCCAATATGTTCGTGCTGGCAATGGAACTCATCTTGAAAGCAGCAACAAACAACGCGAGACAAACAGCCCTTTGGGCGATGGATACAAGATGCCTCCTCTCAAGGCCTTCATGGATGACACTACAGTGATTTCATCCAGAGAAACGAGACACGTCATGTGCTGGAGAGGCTGACGACATAGTTGCCTCATCCAGAATGAAGTTCAAGCCAAAGAAATCACGGAGTCTCTCACTGGGGAAAAGGGAAAAGTGGCCGGATCTGTGGTCTTCAGTGTTGCCAACCAGGCCATTCCAACAGTCCCCAGAAGAACCAGTCAAGAGCCTTGGAAGATGGTATGATGATACGCTGAAAGACACACAAAGACAAAAGAAACCAAGCAGATGGCGAGGAAGGCTTGGAGACCATTGACCAGTGTGGGCTCCCTGGCAAATACAAGGCCCTGGTGTCTGCAGTTCATGCTGATACCAAAGCTCTATGGCCTCTGATGATATACGACATCTGCACCAGCATAGGGGGAGGCAATGGAAGCCAAAAATAACAAGTTCACAAGGAAATGGCTTGGTGTCCCACCCTGTCTGACTGACATAGCGCTGTACTGCGCCAAGCAAAGCTGAAACTACCCCTGAAATCCATCCTGGAGGAATACAAAGCAGGGAAGATCAGACTTCAAAGCATGCTGGAGGACTCAGGAGACAAGGTGGTAGAAGCAATCAAGCCCCAGCTGAAGACAGGCAGAAAATGGAAAGTTCAAGAGGCGATGGATTCTGCAAAAGAAAGTCTCAAGATCAGAGAAATAACAGGACACACCACAGACCAACAACAAGGACTGGGGGTGACCAAAACTGAATGGTGGTCAAAGGCCAAAGGAAAAGCCAAAAGAGACATGATGATTCAGGAGATGAGAAAAGAAGAAGACCAAAAAAGACTCCAAAAAGCAGTCCAGCAGAGCCAGCAAGGGCAATGGACAACGTGGGAGAATGCACTCCAAAGAAGTCTCACTTGGAATGACATTTGGCACATGGCCCCTCTCAGGATCAGCTTCATTCTCAGATCTGCATATGACCTTCTGCCCTCAAATGCAAACCTGTGAAGTGGGGGAAAACAGACGATCCTGCATGCCCCTCTGCCATGAAAAACAAACAGTGGAGCATGTCCTAAGCTCATGTAAAGTAGCCCTGGCTCAAGGAAGGTACACATGGAGGCACAACCAAGTGCTCAAAGAGATTGTACAAGTAGTCTGGGCTAGTACCAACACCACAAAAGGGAAAATCAGGACTCCAAAAGCACCCGCAACATTCTTCACGGCAGGAGGCAGCAAATCATGGCCAAGAACAACAGTGCCACTCGAAACATGCAGGCAGAGTCTGCTGGACGGGCAGATGACTGGGAGTGCACTGCAGACCTCCCAGAATGGAAGAGTCACCCAGAGATCAATCAGCAAGAGTGGCATGAGACCAGACATAGTAGTCCACTCTAAGTCAACCAAGCAGCTGATCATGATCGAGCTCACGGTGCCATATGAGAACAGAATGGAGGCAGCTCAAATCTACAAGACTGAAAAGTATGCTGATCTGGCAAACAGCCTGAGGAGAGAAGGCCCATCAGGTCAAGTCCTCACTGCAGAAATTGGAGCTAGGGGTTTGTAGGAACGCTGCATACAGCCTCATGAAACAGCTCTCAGTTGCAGAAGGAAAAAACCAGAGCCCTGAAAGCAATGGCAGAAGCGGCAGAGAGGTGTTCAAGCTGGATCTGGTCAAGGAGGAACAAAGTGAACTTCATAATGCTTAATTTCCCTACAAATATCAGGTGTCCCTGTGTGCTCAGTGGTTAAAGCGCGAGTCATTAAGTTGGAAAATGAGCATGTCCGAGGGTCATGGGTTCGAATCCCAGCCATGGCTCGTCCCAAGATGGGAAAAAAAAGGGGCAGCAGAGGGACATCCGGAGTCATGAACCGGTTGGTGGCCCAACCCCCCTAGAGTGTCAGGAGATAAGGCCGAAACACTTGCTTGAAAGGGGGCTTCTCTCTGAGGACTCTCTGCTGCCACCTCATTCCACGATTTTCTTTCCTAGCACTGTGGAAAGAGACCAGCAGATAATGAGTTCGGTCACGAAATGGGAAATAACTACAAAAGACTATAGTTGTATTACTCCGACATACGAAAAGTTACAGATATATGCATCTACAGACTCACGCATGTATGCACGTGCCCGCGCCCTTGCGCGGGTCGCACCACACGCAGCACACACACAACTCACACACGCACAACACACCACTCACGCAACACAACACACCACACACACACACACACACATCACACACGCACACAAACACACACACAATGGCAAATAAGAAATATTGTAAGCGCTACATCTTGAATGAATGATACGACACACAAATCAAGTTTTGTTTGTTTGTTTGTTGCTATATCTGTTATCACATATGAAAACTTTTTTTTTTGTGTAGCAATGGGAGATAGACGCAATCAATTATTACGAAAATAGCACAGAGAGAGAGAGAGAGAGAGAGAGAGAGAGATAGAGAAGAGAGAGAGAGATAGAGAAGAAGAGATAGTAGCCAAGGTCAGATCTTGGATTACCCTTTCAACCAGTTTTATGAATCCGAAGCAATCAACCAAAACATTCTCTTGTTGAAGCTTCTTCTTCTTCTTCTGAAAAACCTTCAGTTTTTCTCTTTGTCCGTGTTTATAATTTTTCCTATAAAGGGGGGGGGGGGGGGGGGGGGGGGGGGGGGGGGGGGGGGGGGGGGGACACTTTAACTGTTCAAAAATTCAGTTTATATCTTGTATCCTTTTGGAGTTGTTTTGTCGTAAATATTTCTTCTCCCTTTCTTTCAGTTCTTTTCTTTTCTTTTCTTTTTTTCTTTTTTTTTTTCGATGTTTTGTTTTGTTTGTGTTGTTTGTTTTGTTATGTTTTGTTTCTTTTGTTTGAAACTTGCTCCGTGTCCGTCGATCATTATTTTTGTACTTCATTGACCAATTCCTATGTTTATTCTATGGGTTTTGTCTATATTTTTTCTGTTTGGGCTATGTCTTGTCAATTTTTGCATTGTTTTTGCTGTCTATTTTTCTCTTCTTTGAAAACATCCTCATCGTGTCTATCTTTCCGTTCTTTCTGTACTTTTCTTCTTGTTGTGTTATTGAAAAATTTTTCCTGTGTTCGTCTTTGGCAACCTCGACCCAGCAACCTGAGAGCAGCAAGCTTCAGACCGGGTCAGCTGGCGGTCCACCATCAAGCCGTGCATCAAGCAAGCAGAGCAGAGCAGGAGGAAAGAGCCCAGTGGAAGAACGGAGGTACCGCAGACGGCAAAGAATGGCGGTCGGCACGCCACAGACACTGATGACGGATACTCACCATGCAGCAACTGCCGCTCGAGGATCAGCTCTTCAGCCACAGCAGGCGCTGCAACTCCACAACTGACTGAATCCATGGCGTCTACACCATTGGACTCTCCAGACAGACGGATGGGCAAAACTTTGCGACAATTGTGCCTTGTTTGGTGTGCATTTCTTTCTTTTTTTGTTTGTTGATGTCTGTCTTTCTTCTATCTACGATCTTTCTTCTCTCTTTCTCTTTTCCAGGTCTTCTGTACTTCCTTTCTTCCTTCTATCGTTCTTCCTGTGTACCTTCTTTCTCTCTTTTTTTCTTTTTTCTTTCCGATATCAATCGCAGACAGACAAATTTTCAAGCATAGTGTGACATTTTAACTCTTTCGATTCAGAACTTCTACTCCATTTCCTTGGCATACAAACTAACAAAAGTTTTGATAGATTTCTTTGCGCCCAATCAGCGAATTGATTAGAAAAGACAAAAAGAAAACTTTTTCTTGTTGATGGTTAGGACACACAGACTCAAATGCTGACACATTTCAGACAAGGGAATTTAATTATTTTGAATCAGATCATCCTAATTTCCTTCCCTTGGCTGTCGAAACTAATATTTCTGCACTCGTTAACTGACTTGAATGAATTCATTTTGTCGCCCAGTAGTTACATCTAAAAAGAAGTGGTTGATTGCTCGTTCTTTGTTACGAATTGTCCTAAGTGTTGGTTAAACTTGCCCTGAAAAAGAAGGCCAAAGAGGTCTCGAAACGCGTCGTGTTTTTTTTGTCTTTGTTGCCCCTATCTTGATTTTCTTCTTGTCAACGTACAGAACCGGTCCTTTCCTCTGTTAGGTTTGTTGTCAGTTTCGCGCCTGCAGTCATCTCATCTGTCATTTTTGTTTCTTTCCTTTTATGCGCGCTCCAGTCAGCAACGATTGTCACAAAACACTACAGAGTTCATTTAAACCACACGTAAGTAATAAGGGTGAAAGATGTGGCCCAGCGACAATGAGCCACTAATGCTTGGAGCTGATCTAACGGGATGCATATCACTCAGCGAATTCATTACAACTGAAAAACACTTTCTATCGAAAAAAATAGTTGAACATTTCAGACAGGAGAAGTAGGAGGGGCTTTTTTTTTTCATTAATAACTTCAGATTCATTCCCTTTGCTGTATAAAGTATGTTTCTACACGTCAACTGAATTAAAGGGAAGAGAATATTGGTTTCTTGCCAGTCCCCTTTTTTTAACTTAATTTGTTGTTGTTGTTGCTATTTTGGTGTTTTTAATACATCAGGGCAGCTTCAAATCAACACTGTGGATGAGAGTCCTTCAGATAAGTTGGGCCCACAAAAGGGAAATAACTATAAAAGAATTATAATGGTAGCGCTCCGACGTACGGACAGGCACAAATTTACGCGCTACTACGTCATGCAAGTATGCACACACACACACACACACACACACACGCACACACACACACACACACACACACACCCACACACAATACACACCACACACACACACACGCCTGTTTTAATAAACAGACTGGGGCGGTGTTCTTGGGACGATGAGAGCCCACAATACAAGACAGACTGAGTGATCATCCAGCTACGTTCAACTTTGCGTGGGCATGGTAACGTTGACAGACAATGGAGATCATCTGTACCCCACTCAATCCCTGGGAACACCAAGGACCTGAAACAACTGCTGAAAGAGAGAAAGTCGATCTCTGAAAGAAAAGGACACCAGGAATATGCAGCTCACCTAGAAGAAGATCGACAAAGAGGATCAGTGAGGAGAAAGAAGTACTCTGTCAAAACCTCGAGGACAACTTTCCGCAAGGTGACTCCAGGAAGTGCTGCAGAAACATGCTCTGCCATAACAGGGTACAGGCCCAAAAGAAAGCTGAACTTAGAGCAGACGACGAGAGTAATTGGGGCCAATGTACTGAATTGTTCTACACCACGTTTGTGACCAGCGGGACTTCAGCATTGAGCAGCAGCGTCCATGGACATGGTGCCCCAGCTCCCTGGATCCCCAGTTGACCCTCCAATGAAGAGGAAGTCCGCCGACTATTCGGTAAGCCCCATGAATGTCAGAAGTGCCTCTGGTCCGGATAGCATCAGCAGTAGGACTCTGTAAACCTGCAGCAACTCCCTTGGCCCATGTTCTTCTCAAAGAGGCTGGTTCCAGCAACATTTCAGGAATTGTCCATGTTTCGCTATTATGGAGGTCATCCACAATCATTCCTGGTGGCCAAAGTAGAATGATCCAGTCAGCTCAACGACTACAGACCAGTGGCGCTGACATCAGTCCCCATGAAATGTTACTGATGAAATTGTCCCTCAACATCTCAGGGGAAGAAACTGAAGACCATCAAGATCTCACTTCAGTTCGCCCTACCCTCAGAGGTAGGAGCACAGAAGATGCATCCAACCAATGCTGCCACCACTTCCACCAGCACTCCTGATAGGCTCGGGACGTTCGCAAGGGTTCTGTCTGTGGAGTTTTCAAGTGCTTTCCCCACACCATTCAAGCACCATCACCTCGTCTGGAAACTACTGGCCATGGCTTTAACCCAAGAGATCATCACATGGATCCTTCAGCTTCCTGACTGACAGACCACAGCAAGTCGTAGTTTGGCCCGGTTTGGTCTCCGATGTCACTGTGACCAATGCAGGAGCCCCCACAGGGGTGTTGATTTCTGACGCATGCCCTGTTCACCATCATCACACAGCTGACTGCCGCACCAGGGAAGCATTCAGTCTAGCAGACCAATTTCGGCAGATGACACGTCACTTACAGGCATGAAGCACGACTCTGATGAAACCAGTAATCGAAAGGCAGTCAGCAAGTTGGTGGACTGGGTGCGACAAAGTAAATTCCTTCAGTCAATGTCACCAATACAGAGGAGATGGTCTCGACTTCCGCGGAACCCAAGCAGCACCCACCCACTTGTCATCAAGGAAGAGGAAGTGCGCATTGTGGCGCACCTCAAGTACTTCGGCAAGTCATTGACAAGTTGGAGCGGACCCCTATAACATCGACAATGTGCTGCAAGAAGGCCACCAGCCTCTTTTCTTTCTGCGGAAGCTCCCACAGTTCAGGGTCAACATGCACCATCCTGAACTTGGTCTATCAGTCGGTGATCCAGTCCATCTTCCTTCTTACAACCATCTGTTTGCTTCCATCCATTCTCCTCTACAACCATCTTGCTTCCCAGACGTAACGCTGGTCGACAGCTGTCCATGAGATGCCAGACATCCAGATAAAGAAATTGATTTTCTGCCATCAGCAATTAGAGCCCTGAAGGAGGCTTGCAAGCGGAATGAATAATCGATGCCCTTGCAGTGCAGATAACAGTAAAAACAGTAATCATCCTGTTCGCTCCCCTAGTCCTCACTCCACCAAGTCCAACTTTAAGGTACCCTCCTCAAGCCACATTCCTCCGTCTCCATCCCCATCTACCCCCCCTCCCCTCCCCACAGCACCCTCCCACCTCCCCCCTTCTTCAATCAAAACTGTACTGGATCTCAGATTTATAATTTGGTGGTAATGATCATGATATTGCATGAGATGATAATCAAAATAACGAATTTTTGAAACCCTCCACGCATAACTTAAACAGACTCATATAGACATTTTTCAAGCACGATTCAGATAATGCTGCAAGCATAGGCACCCACATTTATGCACTCATTTATGCATCTTGCTTTCAACGCACACACAACACATACACAGAGAGCGAACACTCACTCGCTTATGCCACAGATTTTCAAAAGCATTCGACATCCTCAGGCAACACATACATGTGTACACACACAGGTCACACTTTCAACAACACGTACATGCACACAAATGCTCACACAGATGCGCACACTCACAATCAGACTTGAGTCACAC
>JAMYXO010005182.1:0-5000 GCA_033310375.1 Conus canariensis | reverse complement strand
GAAATCTAAACAAATCTTAGAATGAAAAGTTAGCGAAACGCGCCCAGAGAACTTGGACAGAGTCACAAGACGAAACCAACGCGTTTCGACCTCTTTAGTTCTTCAACGGGTGAGACATAAACGAATAAAACAACGAAAATTCACTTAGCTTTGATCGCTTCATATCACTTTCACAGGGTTACGCAAGAAGAAGGCTTTGAATCGTACAACCCTCTTAACTTCTTTTATTCTTTCCTTGCGTCATGAACCCTGTGAAGTTTTATTTCTCACCCGATGAAGACCTAAGAGGTCGAAACGCGGTTGTTTTCGTCTTGGTGACTCGTTTGTCACGTTTCTCTGGGCGGTTCGCTAAGGGGGGGGGGGGGGGGGGGGAAAAAGGAAAAGGGGAAAAGGGGGGGGGGGGGAAAGAAAGGGGGGGAAAAGAAAAAAAAAAGAAGGGGGGGGGAAAGGGGGGGGGGGGGGGGGAAAAAGGGGAGGGGGGGGGGGGGGGGGAAAAAGAAAAGAAAGGGGGAAAAAGGGGAAGAAAGGAAAAAGGAAAGGAAGGAAGGGGGAGGAAGGAAAGGGGAAAGAAAGGGGGAAAGGGGGGGGGGGGGGAAAAGGGAAAGGAAAGAAAAGGGAAGAAGGGAAAGGAAGAGGAAAAGGGGGAGGGGAAAGGAAAAGAGGGAAAGAAAGGGGGGGGGGGAAGGAAGGGGAAAAGGGGGGGAAAGGGAGGGGAGGAGGGGGGGGGGGGGAGAAGAAAAAAAGGGAGGAGAAGGGGAAGGGGGGGAAGGGAAGAGAAGGGGAGGGGAAAAGGGGAGGGGGGGGAGGGGGAAAAGGGAAAAGGGGGGAAAGAAGGGAAAGGGGGGGAGGGGGGGGGGGGAAGAAAAGGGGGAAGGGAAAAGAAAAGGAGAGAAGGAGGAAAGGGGGGGAAAAAGGGAAAAAGGGGGAAAGGAAGAAAAGGGGGAAGGGGGGGGGGAAAGGGAAGGGGAAAAAAAAGAGGAGAAAGGGGAAGAAAAAAAGGGGGAAAGGGGGGAAAGGGAAGGAAAAGGGAAAAGGAAGGGAAAGAAGGGGGAAAGGAGGGAGAAGAAAGGGAAAAAGGGAGGAAGAAGAAGGAAAAGAAGAGAGGAAAAGAAAGAAGGAGGGAGGAGAAAGAGAGGAGGGAGGGGGAGGGGGGAAGGGGGGAAAAAGGGGGGAGGGGGGGAAGGGAGAAAAAGGGGAAAAAGAAAAGAGGGGAGAAAGAAAGGGAAGGGGAAGAAAGAGGAGGGGAAGGGGGAAGGGGGAAGGGGGGGGGGGGGGGGAAGGGGAAGAGAGGGAAAAAAGGAGAAAAAGAGAGAAAAGGGGGGGGGAAGGGGAAGGAAGGGAAGGGGGGGAAGAAAAGGAAAGGGGGAAAGGAAAGGAAAGAGAAAAGGGGAAAGGGAAAAAGGGAGGAAGGGGGGAGGGGAAAGGGGAGGAAGGGGAAAGGGGAAAAGGGGAAGGGGAAAGAAAAAGGAAGGAAAGGGAAGAGGGGAGGCGGGGGGAAAGGGAGAGAGAGAGGGGAGGAAAGAGGAGGGAGAAGGAGAGGAAGGAGAAGAAGAGAAGGAAAAAGGAGGAGAGGGAGAGGAAGGGAGGGAGGAAGAGGGAAAGAAAGGAGAAGAAAGGAAAGAAGAGGGAGAGAAGAAAGAAAAAGGAGGGAAAGGGGGGGAGAGGGAGGGGAGAGAAGGGAGGAAGGGGGAAGGAGAGGGAAAGGGAGGAAAAGAAGGAAAGAGAAAAGGGGAAGGAGAGAAGGAAAGAAGAAGGAAAGAGAAGAAAAGGGAAAGAAGGGAATAAGGGGAAGGAGAAGGGAGGGAGGAAAGGAAGGAAAGAGGAAAGGAAGGGAAGAGGGGAAGAAAGGAAAGAAGGGGGAAAAGAAAGAAAGGAAAGAAAAGAAAGAAGAAAGGAGAGGAGAAAGGGGAGAAGAAAATGGGGGAAGAAGAGGGAAGAGGAAAGGAAGGAGGAAAGAGAGGAATGGAGAAGAAGGGAAGAGAAAGAAAGGGAAAAGAGGAAGGAGAAGAGAAGGAGAGAAAGAGAGGGAAGGAGAAGAGAAGAAGAGAGAGGGGAGGGAAGAAGGGGGGAAGGAAAGAAAAGAGGGGGAGAAAAGAGAAAAGAAAGAGGGAGGAGAAAAGGAGAAAGGAAGGGGAAAGAAGGGAGAGAGAAGAAGGGGAAGGGAAAGAAGGAAAGAAGGAGAAGAGAGAGGAAGTGGGAGAGAGAAGAAGGGAAAAGAGGAGGAGGAAGAAGGGAAGAGAGAAAGAGGAAAGGAGAAGGGAAGAGAAGGAGAGGAAAGAGGAGAAGGAAGAGGTAGAGGAAGAGAGGAAGAAAGAAGGAGAAAAGGGGAAGGAGGGGGAAGGAAAGGGGAAGGAGAGAGAGGAAGAGAAAAGAGGAGGAAAGAGGGAAGAGAGAGAAAGGAGAGAAGAAGGAAGAAGGAAGAGAAAGAAAAGGAGGAGGGGAGGGAGAAAGAAGAGAAAAGAAGGAAAGAAGAAAGGAAGAAGAAGAAGGGGAAGAAGAAAGAGAAAAGGAAAGGAAGGAGGAGGAGGGGGAGGGAAGGAAAGAGGAAAGGGGGGGAAGGAAGAAAGGAGAGGAAAGAAGGGAAGAGAGGGAAAAAAAGAGGAGGAAGGAGAGGGAGAAAGAGAGGAGAAGAAGAAAGGAAAGAAAAAGAAGATGGAAAGGGAGGAGAAAGAGGAAAAGGAAAGAAAGGGAGAAAAAGAGGGGGAAGAAAGGGAAGAAAGGAGGAGAAAGAAGGAAGAGGAGGAGAAAAGGGGAGAAGAAAGGAAAGAAAGGAGAAAAGAGGAGAAGAGAGGAAGAAAGAAGAAAGAGGAAAAGGAAGGAAGAAAGGAGGGAGGAGGGAAGAGGGAAGAGAGGAGGGAGGAGGAGGAGGAGAAGAAAGAAGAGAGGAAAAGAAGGAGAGGGGAAAGGGAGAGGAGGAGGAAGAAGAAAGAAAGGGGAGAGAGGAGGGAAGAGGAAAAGAGGAAGGAAAAGGAAAGAGAAGGAGAGAAGGAAGAAGAGAAGGAGGAGGAAAGAGGAGAAAGGAGGAAAGAGAAGAAGAGGGACCGGACACAGAAGTTTGGAAGGGACAAAAAAGGGGAAGGATAGGGACGAGGGGGGGAAACCGAGGAACAGGGGGAGAGGGAAGGGAAAGGGAGAAAGAGGGAGGGGGGGGAAAAGAGCCGGGAAAAAGGGAACAAAAGGAGGATAAGGGGGAGGAAGGGGGAAGAAGAAGGGGTGAGGAAAAAAAGGGGGCCCCACCCAGGGGGGAAAGAAAAGGGAAAGACAGGAAGCACAAGGGGAACGAAAAGGGGAAAAGGAAAAGGAGAGCGACAGAAACGGGAAACCCCAAGGAAAGGGGGACAAGGGGGAAAGAGAAAGGAAGAGGGAGGGAAAGGACAAAAAAGGGAGCGAACAGGGGGGGCAGGGAAAAAGGAGGAAGGAGGGAGAAAGGGGGAAAAGAGGAAGGGGGAAAGAGGGGAAGGGGGGAAGGGAAAGGGAAAAGGGAGGGGAAAAGAGCCCAGGACAAGAAAAGGGGGACGGGGAAGGAAGGAGGGAAGGGGAGGGGTAGAACAAAAGGGGGGAAAACCCCCGGGGAAAAGGGGGGACGGGGGCACCACCGGGGGACAGAAAAGAGAACGGGAAGGGACAACACCGGGGGCAGAGGGGGGGAAGGGGAGGGGGGGGGCGGAAAAAAAAAGGGGGGAGGGAGAAGAAAGGGAAGGGGAAAGGAGAAGGGGGGGGGAAGAAAGGGGAAAAGAGGGAAGAAACAAGAAAAAGGGGAGAACAGACGGGGACGGGGAAAGGACAAAACCCCAAGCCAGGGGGAAACAGGGAGGGGAAAGGGGAGGGGAGAGAAAGGGAAAGAGAAAAAGGGGAAGGGGAGTGGGGGGAAAAGGGGAAAAAAGACCCCCGGGGGGGGAAAGGGGAGAAAGGAAAAAGGAAGGGGAAAGGGGAAGGAAGGACAGCAAGGGCCAACGACGACGGGGAAAGAGGGAGGGAAAGGGGGGAGGGAAGAAAAGAGGGAACAAAAAGCCAGAAAGACAGGGACAGAAAAAGGAGGGAGGAGGAAAGAGCAGGGGGGAGAAAAGGGGGGAAAAAGAGGGAAAAGAGAGGGGGGAAAAGGAAAAAAAGGAGCAAGAGGCCAGGAAAAAGGGGGGTAGGGGAGGGGGAAAGAGGAGGGGGGAAAGGGGGACGGCACGGGATAAAAAGAGAAGTAACCCGGGGGGGGAAAGGGAGAACGGCCCGGGACGGGAAAGGGGGAGGAAAAAAGAGACGGGAAGACAAAAAAAGGGGACGGAGAAAGGGGGAAAAAAGAGGAGGAATGGGAGAAAGGGGCCCAAGGGGAAACAGAACAGACCACCAGCCCAGAGGGAGACAGGAAAAAAAGAAGGAAAGAGACAGAGAGGGGGAAAGAGAAGACAAGGGGGGAGGGGGGGGGGATAAGTTTGGAAAGGGACGGGGGGAAATAGGCCCCAGGGAAAGAAAAGAAAGAAAAAAGGAAAGGAGAAAAAGGAAGGGAAAAAAGGAAAGGGGAAGAGGGGGGGGAAAAAGAGAAAGAAAAAAGGGGCGGGGGGAGCCCCCGGGGGGAAAAGGGGGAAGAAGAAGAAAGAGAGAGGGGAAAGGACAAAAAGAAAAAAAGAGAGGGGAAAGAGTGGCAAAAGAGGGGAAAAAAAAGGGGGAGGGGGGGGAAGGGGGAGAAAGAGGGGGAAAAGGGGAGGGGGGTAAGAGAAGGGGAGACAAAAAAGGGGAAGAAAAAAGGGGAAGGGGGAAGAGGAGGGGAAAAGAGCAAGGGGAAAGAAAAAAAAGGAGGGGGGAAAAAGGGGGGCCCAAAAGAAAAAGGGGAAAGAAAAAGGGAAAGGGAGAGGGGAAGAGAAAAAAAGGGAAAAAAAGGAGAAAAAAAAAGGAGGGGAGGGGAAGAAAAAGGGGGGAAAAAAAGGGGGGGAAGAAGAGAGGGGAAGCGAAAAAAGGGGGAGAAGGGAAGGGGGGGAAAGAGGGAAAAAAGATAAAAAAAGGGGAGGGGG
>JAMYXO010005181.1:0-12500 GCA_033310375.1 Conus canariensis | reverse complement strand
GGGTCGTTTGACCCAGTTTACTACCAACAGAATCACTATTTACCCTTTCTCTCTTCTGATTCTTGCGCAAACAAGAAGAATGGCTTGCTTAATTTTTTTTAAATTGGTGTTTATAATCTGGTTTAAAAAATGAAGCCCGGAGTAGTTGCAGAGCTTATTGATATATTTAGAGATTGGGAGTTGCAGGAAAGGAGCTGGGGGGTTGATAGAGAAGAGTTTGAAGAATTAATTACGGAGCTTTTTGAGCGCGTAGATATGCGGGAAAGCGTAAGGAACGCCATCAGTAAACTACCGCATTCTTGGCCCCATCCAGTTATAAAGTTGTTTGCTATTTTAATTGATCAAATAGCTCCTGAAGATTTTAATCTGACCGCTTCTACTAACCCTGAAGGAGTAACTGTTACCTTTAAACCTAAACAGTTTTTAAGATTAGTAAAAGACTATGAATAATAAATAACAGCTGAATTTACAATTATTTTTTTATTGCTTTTAAAAATGGATTGCGACGAGCTATTAAAGTGTGAGGAGGCAGCAGACCTCTGTCATAAAGAAAGATTATACTCGCTGGCTGCGTGTGGGAAAACCAGGCAGTATTTAGGCGTTGAACTAAGTATCGAACAGATTCAGCAATTGTCTACATCAGACGTTGAGAAGTATTACGCTAGGTACGAAGCACAGCTAGGATCAAAAATGGTTAGATCGGTGGGGCAGACAATGATTAGTTTATATGCTAAGTTAGTAGGCAAGATAGCGCCGATTGATTCAGAAGAAGATTTAAAATATGACTTAACCAAGTCCCTAGAATCTCTTGCATGTGACATGTATTATAGATTTGGGGCGTTGCTATGTCCATTCATCATGGGATTAATTACTTTTAATCACATTAATTTTAATCATATTAATTTTAATCAGACTAAAAAAAATGAGCGAGCAGGAGAAGAAGACTCCACAGGAGCAGAATGCCCCACAAGTGGATTTACAGGCGAGTGCCCCACAAGTGAATCCACAACTGAGTGTCCCGCAGGTGAGTAGTGTTACTAAAGCTAAAAGTGCTGGGCGTGTTGAGGCCGGTCGTAAACTAGCTGAATGGAACAGACTGCAAAAAGCAAACCAAGCAGCAAAACAAAAATTATTAGATAGTAATACAACAACAGCACCAGCACCAGCACCGCCACCAACAACAACACAATCAAACTATAAGATGTATTATTATGTACTGGGGAGTATTGTTGTTGGTGGGGGGCTTTTGGCATACAAGCGCCTAAAGCCATACTTAGCAACAAAGTCACAAATCCCCACAAAAACAGTAAAAGAACCAGCTTCTGCAAAAAAAGTACAACCTCCTGCTGTCGACCCATTTTTAATAAATTAGTTTTTTAAATGTGTTGTTAAGTACAAGCTAAGTACTGGTTAAGTCAGTTATAACAAGTTAAGTGCAAGTTAAGTGCAAGTTAAGTGCAGGTCATGTTAAGTACTAGTTAAGATCTTAAGTTAAGTACTAGTTAAGATCTTAAGTTAAGTACTAGTTAAGATCTTAAGTTAAGTCGGACAAGTCAGTTCTCCGGGGGCCTATAGCGTATGAAAACTCGGGGCTAACGTAAGTTCGCTTGTTATTGTTAGAAACTAGTGACTTCTTATTAACAGCAGTTGTGTTTACTTGATGAAGAGTAGAGCGCAGATTAACATTTGTGTGATAAAATACTTCGCGTTCAAAGAGAGCCTGCTTGTAGTTGTTGTGACTTATTTCTTTTTTTACAACTTCTTTATCTATGCCCTTAGCTTTCTTTGTTACAGAAGTCTGGGTAGCAACGCTATACATCTTTGACCGCAGGCCAACATATTCTTGTATAACCGTCCCATTAAATTCATCCTTCATCTTTCCAATCACTTTCTTGTTCACGGTTGAATGTAAAGGCGAATCTTTAGGATAGTCACATGTGTCATACCACCCATCAGCTCCTTTGGCCACTTCTATTTCCATGTCTTTGTAGAAGTCTTCAGTTGGGATGTCCATAATAAAACTATCAGTGTCTGTGTAAAGGACATTTGATTCTGGGTACAGCGGCTTAAAGTAATCGTACAGAAATTCAAGCATTAATAACTTTGACAGCTCTAGCACGGCGAATCCGATAAACACTGGCTTATCCAACTTCACACTCAGTTTCTTCATCATAATGCCAACCAGGCTGTCGCTAAATATTCTAAAGTCTTGATAGTTAGGTTTAGAGGTCAGCTTAATTGCTTGTTTTTTGTTTGTAACTAATCTTACATCTTTACGATTGTGCGGATTTTCCATCGTCTTACCAAAACAGCTGTTGTTCATCAACTTAAAAAAGTCTTTTTCTGAAGCATCAGTGGCCGCAGTCCTAAGATCAGTGTTCTTCATGATGTATGGCCTCATGAAAGGCTCTTGGTCACAGGTAATTATTCTGTGAACGGCGGTAAGTTTCAACCCGTGTCTTAAGTAAAATTGTAACAGCCTGTAATGGCAGACATATTTAGTTTTGTTAAAGAGGTTAGGCACGAGTTTAGGCGGTTCTGTGGGACTCATCTTTAATCTCTCTGCGGCTAAGGGGAAATCGTTATGAAGGTCGTGCAACTCTGCGGGATAATCTAAGTCTACCTCAAAGATTAATCCTATTGGATTATCGGGCGTAAGCTGTGATAGCATACTCAACACGGCAGTAACCTCATGAGGCCCGTTTATCATTTCAAAGTTTCTTAACGGCAGTGTCTGGCTCATGGCCCACCCATACAGATTGTTGGCGTCTAAGTACATTAGATAGTTAGATGGCTTGGTGGGGTCATAATCGTCTAAATACTTGTTGTTGGCTCTGCGGTAAGGATGACAGGCCATGCTAATGCCTCCCCTCAGCCCGCCCTCAATCATTTGGAGTGCATCTAGATCAGATATTAAGTCAATCTGAATGTTTGTAAACTTTAAGAATGCATCCAAGACAACCCCGGGGAAGAGATGTACTGTGACGAATCCAGGCCGTAGTGTTTCATGCAAGTGGATCTGTAATTCTGAAAGACGTCAGCTAATAAACACACGTCGGCCAATAAATATTGATCGTGATAATCGCCCATCGTTTTGCAGTGCAATTCTGTCCAGGCTTTTTGCGCGTATTCATAGTCGGCGTCAGATATGTCCTTTCTTCTAAGACGGTTGTAAAAATCGTCTTTATGTGGCAGCGCCGGCTCGTCAAACCTCTCCCACGAGTCCATGTATTCATAGGGATAGACGCCTTTACGGACTAAAGATGGGTCGAAATACTTTTTAGTGATTGGATAGTCTCGTAGAGATTCTGCTAATTTATCCAAACTTCCCATCAGATGCTGGGCAGAGTCATAAAAGGACAGTCAAGAGTAAAGGTCATATACTTTTCTGATGACTGTGCAATGCAGCTAACCCTCTTATATTTAGAAGTTACTGCTTGCATGATAAAGTGAGAATCATAGCCCCGCAAGTTATGAAAGAAGATTGGCAGTTTCCATGTCTTGGGGTCAACCTTAAGTTGAAGATTACAGATATTATGCGCTGCCCCTCTGAATTTTCCAGTAATGTGATCATGGTCCCTTACAGCATCGCCTGATAATTCTCTGTTGCATATCCAGCAGTGGGTGGCCGATTCGTAGCGCCTTTGGTCTTCAGGAGTCATCTTAATGCCTGAAAGGTTCAGCTGATTGGAGAATTGATTGCGAAGGTGTTTCATCTGCTCCAAAAATCGACCGGCTGCGTTGGGACCTCTGTAAATCTCCGGTTGTGTGTGTCCGCCATCTGACCTAACATCAACAAATGCATAAGAACAGATCTGATGACGAGATAATAAGGTTGTTTTTTGTTGTGTCCGTTCTTGAGGGCCGTAGTACTGTGGCAAGATTGATTCAAAGTCAGCATAGACTACGTATGGGCTCATCTGCATTTTTCGTACATTCTTAAACCTGACTCTAGATCCTGGCGGGGGCGCAATAATTTCGGTTTTACAGTCTTCAAAACTTTTACAATGTTTCTTATGTTTGTCAGCTGCCTGTATAGATGGAATTCTAACCAAACACCTTCTACAAAGCTCTTGTTTAGATTTATGCTTTGATGTATATTCTAACAGTCTGCTCATTGTTCTAATTAATACATAATGGCTCTGGGAACCGTCTGCAAACAGAATCAAGTCCACATGATTCTCAAGTGATTCGCCTAAAGGGGGAGCATTGGGAGAGATCCTTAGAGGGACTAGATTGTCTACTACAGACCATGTGTATACGCTCACGGTTATTGGTTTGTTTTGCTCTTCAAACTGATCGATACTTTCTATGCTCACTGGAAAGGTTATGTTATCAAAGTTCAGGCTATCTTTATACTGCCTATAATTAGAAACTCTGTCTGGGTGCTTTTTAACTGGGTGTAAGTGTGCCAAAACACACCACATGAAACATAAGTTGTCAGAATTTTGTATGTTTAAGACTGCTCGTTTAAGAACTAACTCTCTCGGGAGAGGGATGTAAGAATTGCCGACTATAGGAGAGTAGTTAGTTTGTCTTAATTTGATTTCGAGGACTGTTCCTTCAGACCAACTGGAGCCGCGCTGTTTCGCTTCTTCAATCGCATGGTTAAACTGTGTGAGCATATAATCAGCCCAGTCAGGTGTAAAGTCGTAATAGCCAATAACTTCTTCTTGTCTAGTTGAAACCCAGACTTGCATACTACTATCATCGGGGGTTATATAATTAATTAGAACAACCAACATGACTTTTACTGGCGGGTTAATTTGAAGAGACTCTGGAATTTTAGAAATAGCATGTGTTACACTTTTCTGAACGTTTGTAGGGTTAATAATGTCCATGTCTATGACCGTGTCCATGTCTAATTCAATGAACGTATCGCTTAATTGTTCATTACCGTCAAATATCTCCTCCCACGTATATAGTTTTTCAACCTCGGATTTACTTGTGGGGTTCATTTTTAACCACAATATTTACGTAAATAAAAAAAATAAATGTAAGTAAAAGTAAGTAAACGCGCTTTTATTCTTCACCCAAGCGTTGCAATACTTCAAGACACCCTAATCTTACAAGAACTCCTGCCAATACTTTAGCTTTTTCTGAATCACTACAGTCAATGTTTAACTCTTTGATTGCTTTGTCAAATAGTTCACTATGATTTTTGATTAAATTGTTTACATCATTCTCAAACCCAGATTTACTAAAATCAATGTTTAACACTTTCATCGTTTCGTCAAATAGTTCATTACAATTTTCTATTAAAATCATTAGATCAGATTCGCCGTGTTTGGCCGCCATTTTTAAATCTAAAAATTAAATAAATAAAAAAATAAAACCATGAGTATAACGTTGGTTAATTATGCAGTGCCTATTGTTGGTGTTATAGTTTATTCAACCCTAGCAAAATGTTTGTTAAGAATAAAACCGCCCAACATAGGAAAGATAGAAGATTCGCCGAAACTAGTTACAACCTTATTTTTAGCTCTGGCAACAAAAGATTATCTGATTAAAAAGCACATAGACAGTCTTTCATATTATGATTATTTTAATTATTTTTTTTAGTTAATTAAAAAACATGAGCGAAAAAAAGATTATTAATACGATTTACCACTCTGCTGTAATCGGCGGCCTTAGTATAGGATATAGCATGTTAGCAAAAAACATGTTTAAAATGAGGCCGGCCGATCTAGGAAGGTTAGACATTGAGGATGTTGTTAAGGTTATAGCTGTAATAACGGCGGGGATTGCCTCAAAAGACTTTCTTGTTACACAGGGGATTATCCCAGAAAACATCAATGCATAGAAAGATTAATGCATTTAGGCAGATTGATTTATAAAAAATATTCATTCTAAAAAATATTGATTTATAAAAAAGATTCATTCATTTATAAAAAAGATGTCTGGAATAGTTCTGATGGTGGACGGGGCTATTGTTAATGCATTGGCTTTCTCTGGCAGTAATTATATGTTTAGTAAATTGCGGTCTGATGAAGAGAGAGAACGCCATAACAAGGCAATGGAAGATTTAGCTAAGGCAAGAGACGCTTACGAGAAAAGGAGAATTGCTCACTTAGACTTTATTAATAAAAAGTTAAGAGAACAGGGACATGCGGAGCACACATTTACAGACGTTGATGAAGCAATGAATGAATATTACTTAGTGACAGGAAAGAAGTTTCTAACATCGTCGCCGCCAGAACTGTCTGACTTTTATGAACCATCTGAGGATCAGAAAATGGTAGAAATAGGCTTTATTATAGGTGCTATGGGGGCAATCTTTCTTCTTGCATATTCAATCTAAAAACAATAGTTAAAAATGTAATAAAAACAGCCCCTTCTTATGGACGATACGAAGTACAAAATATATTATTCTCCTGGAGGGTATTGGAAAGGAAAGGCCGCTATTGATAAACTGAGTAAAGCTGCTAGGGTGTCTGAATCAGAAGCAAAAGACTGGCTTTCAAAACAAGCGATCTGGCAAATATATCTGCCTGCCCCAAAAAGAATAATAAGACCTCGATTTGTTAACTCAGTTCCTAATGACACCCACCAGATGGACTTGCTGTATCTTCCACATGACAAAGTTAGAAGAAAAAGTTTAAGTATGCTCTGACTGTTGTTGACATGGCTTCAAGGTATAAAGACGCTGAGCCTTTAACGGATAAAAGCTCAACTGCTGTGGCTGTGGCTTTACAGCAAATATACATGCGAGGTCCATTAAAGTATCCTAGGCTGATTCAGGTTGATGATGGGAAAGAGTTTAAAGGAGCCGTAAACCAGTTGTTTTTAAGACATCGGGTTACAGTTAAGAGAGGGATCCCAGGCAACCATCGCTCCCAAGCTCTAGTAGAAAACTTTAATAAGAATCTAGCTGAGCGTCTGTTTATCTATCAATACCACAGAGATCTTATGGACAGGACGCGCAACACAGAATGGGTTAGGAGATTGCCAGCAGTCTTACGCGCCATGAACAATGAAGAATTTAAAGCAACGGGTCTTAAGCCAGTGAACGCGATCAAATTAAAAAAAAATAAGTATTACTGAAGATATTCAAGGTAATCAAAAACTCTTGCCGTTCGGACTAAAAGTAAGATACTTGTATGCGCCAGGAGAGGCAGAGGGCGATGTTAGAATTAGAGCCACAGACCCCATATGGAGCGTAGACGTATATGAAGTTGAAAGAATTATGAAAACAACCCCTCCCGTGTATTATTTAAGAGAGACTCTTTCTTCTGCGTCTAAAAAGCCTGCCCCTAAAAGATCGTTTGTTCGCGAAGAGTTGCAAGTTGTCCCACCAAACACGGTGCCGATTAGTTAAAAAAAAAATAGTATTTATTTTTTTTGTTAAACTTATGATTTATTTATTTTTTTGTTAAACTTATGATTTATTTATTTATTTTAGTTCACATCTTATTTTTAGTCTATTTTTGGGTTTAACTGATTGTTTGCTTGCTTTTCAATGTTCTGTTTGATTGTCTCAGTGTCTACCTGTTGCGAAGTAAAAGTCTTTCTCCACTCCTTTTGAAGTTCAGTTTTTTGTCGCCTGTAATCCTCACCATCAGCCATAAGATGCTCAAATTCTTCAGCTGTAATGTTTTCATCCTGCAATGCTTTGCTTATTCTCAGCCTTAATGAACAAAGTTTTGCTGATGCTAGGGCTACAATGGCAGTGTGCTTTTGTAGTTTAGGCGTTAATTTTTTTAAAACAGCACTCACAATCATAGACATAGCACCTAAACCCAAACCAAGGCTCCCTAATGCTAAAGAGGCTGGCGCTCCGGCCCCAGTAGCTAAAAGAGCAACGCCGGACCCAGCACTTACGCTCGCTACAGCTGATGAGCCGGTGATTATATAAGAAAGAGTATTTAAAACTTTAGCATATTTCTTTCTAGTAACCCTATACTTATTCAAGTCACTTTCTATTTCTTCTTGAAGTTCAGTTATTTGCTCTAACCTAAACTTTTGAGCCTGATCATCCATTTTTAATTAAGATTAATTTTTTAATTAAGATTAATCTTGTACATATTTTCTTATTAACCCTTCTGGCAGCACTTCATCAACAGAGTAAAACGCAATAAAATCAACATACTTAATAAAAATAAAATCAAGCACTGTTAGTTTGTCTTTGTCAACCATCACAGTGACTTTGTCAGAAGATACAGAAGTGTTTATTTCATCCCCGTTTTTAGTAATAGCAATAACAAGCCTGAGAGGCCCGTCCAAGTTTTCAGACTTTATTTGTACACCTCTGTTAACGTATGCTCTGGCAAACTAGGATCAGACTCCCTTGGAGTGATAAATAAGCGAAAAAGCATCGTCATTTTTCTAGGCAGTGATTCTAGTTTTGGGTTAAACTCTAAGCCGACGGTGTCGCCCCCACTTCAGCTAAGGACTTCTTTCTCCGCAGCATATATACAGAGCCTGCTTAGTTATTTCAATCTGCTTTTTCTGTTGTGTTCCTGGGACTAGGCTAGCAAGAAGGCGTCCTTCATTCAAAGCTTTTCTAAAATTGTATTTCTTATCAAAGTATACATGGGGGCTTCGTAGTTCAAACTTTAAATCCCAGTTAATGTCAGGAAGCAACGCCCAGGCATTCTCTCGTTTATGAAGTTTGTATTCGTGTTTGCCAAAATCGTTTGCCCTTAGATTTCTTATCTCTTCCAGGGTAGGATATTGCTGTCGTTTTTTATCTTCAATTTCTATTCGTTTGTAAACGCCATCGTCTGTGTACTCAAATCCATAAACATTTCCTGCCACTCCTATTAGATCAAAGTCCGTTGTATCTGCTAGATCTTTTAGCTCTACTGCAACGCATTTTAGGAGCTAACTCTGCTTTTGATTCAGGTCCTCGAGACATTCTTTTTAATATAAACAATTTATTATTAAACAATATATAGTAAACAATCTGTAATAAACAATTTATTATTAAACAATCTGTAATAAATAATCTATAGTAAACAATCTGTAATAGCAATGTGTTATAAGCAATCTATAATAAGCAAACGTATTGAACTGGCGGGTCAGTCCGTAAGCATAGTTTAGCGTGCTTAGATTTTTCTAGCTGCTCTTTTATTTTTTTTAGTTCATCCCTGTCCCTGATTATATAGTTTTCACTTAAACATTCTTCAAAACTGTCCGGTCCTTAGTATAGAATAAGATGACTGATTTTAACTGCGATCTAAAGTCTTTTAAGACAGCATTGTATTTTTGAGTTAAGAGCCAAACAGAAACTAATGCGTGTCTTCCGCTAAAGGCTAGCTTTGAGAGAGTCCTTTTTTTAACAATGTCTTGTTCGGCTGAACAGTCATCAATAATAAACAGCGTTTCAGTTCCCTCAAATAGCCTATAGTAATGTTCTAAACAGTCGCTTAGCTTGTCAGTAGGATCAACTAAGAATTATATTCTCGTCTGTCCAAACAAACTGCCTTTTTTGTAAGACTTGTTGTGCTTAATGGTTGTGCAAATATAACAATGTGCCCCGTAATGAAATCTGTAGACTGTTTGTAACAAATCAAGCACGAAGACAGTTTTCCACACCCAGTAATCCCACAAATAAGCGAACAGTGCGGGTCTTTGGGCAAAAAGTTCAAACTATCCATCTGTTTTAATAGGCTATTTCTTTCAGTCTATTTTCTTCAATGTTCAGCTGGGCGTCATAAACCACAAAACGTGCATTTGTATCTGGCCATTCTCCTCCTCTTCCTTATTAATCTGTATGAGTATGCCATCTGACCCTACCCTTCTTCCACTCCGTGCAGTCTGTTGTCATACGTGGATTAAAATCCAGCCATAGTCCATATTTGTCTGTTAGATAATCTTCGAGTCTTACATCGTGAAGGTGAAGTTTTTTACACACATGATCGGCTGTGGGGCTTGTCTGTCTGCCCCCAGCGAATAACTTTCTTATTTCATCAAAGTGTTGGTCGGGTAATAGTCCAGCTGAATACACTGAAAAGGCTTGCCATCTACTGTGCAAGACAGTTGCTCAATTTTTGGGTTGTAAAAACACCTCAGATTCTCTCTGAAAAGGGGCTGAGGGTTTAGTAAATAGCAAGAGAACCCCCTTTAGGGACTTAAAGAATTGCTTTAAGCTATTTCCCAGACGGTGTCTTGCTTGTTTTTAATCGCTAGACTGTGGTGTAAAACTCTTTCAAAGTAAACAACCGCCCTACTTTTATACTGGTTTAAGATTATTCTAGCCAGTTCAGGGTTAGTAACAACATCAAAATTAAGAGAGATGTTACTGACAGTGTATCTAGCTGTTGGGTCATCTGATAGAATAACAGCCCCGCTGTCATTGAATGTCAGTTCGTAAGTAAGTTTGTCTCTTAGTGCGCCTTGGTAATATGGTGATGGGTTTTTAACAGTTCAAAATCTAGAGGGATGCAAAATCTGTTCTTAAATGCTCGCGCTATTGCCTGGTCTCCCTCGTCTTCCTTTGCATCTGCAGCATTAAGCTGTGCTTAAGACCATTTGGACTCTGAATCCCCTGAAAGATTTTGTCTTTTCTTTCTGTTCTGGGTAGCCACAGATCAGAATAGAGATTAAAAATGTCTGCGCTACTCAGTGAGAAGACTTCTCTACCTTCCAGTTTAATTACCATATTTTTAATGATGGCCCTGCCCAGGTTAGCAACGACAGTGGCATTAGGATCCGCCGACTCAATATCTATTTTGAATGACAGCCTGGCAGTGCCCGGCATTATAACATCGTCAGGCCCGAGGTCACTAAATCTTACTGTTAACATTTCATTGGGCTCAATTGTTGATGGATTATTTACAACCCGCACAGTCTGTCTTATGCCTTTTATGCCGTGGGGCTCTTTCGCTTTTTCTGAATGGATCAAGGTCGCAGCCGTATGGATTCATTTTTTATAAAACAAAAAATAATAAATATATAAATATGGCTGATGAAGATTTTGACGCGATTAGTCCTATTGAAGAAGAAGAAGACGATTTTGGCATGATTGATTCTATTGAAGAACCAGGTCCTTCATTGCAAGAAGAACTTGAAGCAGCAGCAGCAGGCCAAGGAGTAGGATTAAGACAAATACGAATGTTAGATAGAATTGAATCATTATATAGCCATATGGGGCGAGAGCAGCCAGAAGCACTTAAGGTTTCCAATTTTTCAACAGATAAAAATATCATTTGTATGTAAGAACTAGTAAAAGAAGCCTTGTACGGCTTACTACAAAACCAGACCCAACCCAGTTTTTAAGCAGGGGCACAATTCTTAGAGATCTCCCCGTTTTTGACCAAAGGCAGTTAAACTTTTATTGGCGATCTAAGGTCTGGAGGCTGTTAGTCTTTTACAAAGCATAGTGCAAGAGTTGCCCGCGCAATCTGAAGTGCAAAACATCCTCTTCACGAATTAAGTCAAAGAGCAGATGAACTAATAGCAGAACTTGAGACGAGTCTTAATGAGGAGACCCAGTTAAAAAACAATTGTCGGTTCGCCTAGTCAAAGAGAACGTGAGCTGAGTCTGAAGAAGAAACGGCTTTAAAAACAATTGATGATCGCCCATTGCCTGGGCGCGAACACGAGGTTCTTAAAGCTAGATCAAGGATCTTAAAGCTGAACTGCGTGACCTCAGGTCTACTAAGTCCGCTTTAAAAAACTATAAACGAAGAACTAAAAAAACAATTTGGCAAAATTTAATATACTAGAGAGAGAGATAGACGAAGAAAAAAATAAACTGGTGATGCAGATGATAACATTTAGAGCCGGAAGAAAAGGCTAAAATACAGGCGAAAATACAGGATTTAATGGAAGATAAAAAAAAAAACAGGTTAGCAGCGTTGTATATTAACAGAGAAAAAATAGATACCCAAATAAGCAGAATCAGAGAAACTATAAACAAAATGCTTCATGAAAATACCACGCTAGCCCAAAGAATACGGATTCTGTTCAGAGAGCAGGGGATTACAATAGTTAGTATATTAACAGCCGTTGGGTTTGCTATCTCTACGCTGGTTTATGCATTAACCGGCAGTGCGCCAACAGGGCCAGTAGCTCCTCCAACGCCTCAGCCCGGTAAAAGTTGGATTAGAAAACAACTGCATCATCTAGCAAACCTATTAAAGAAGTTAGCTGTCAAAGCGCTTGATGCTCTGCCTGGCATAATAGGCAGTGTTGTTAGTTGGGTTTTGTCTACCATAGGCAAAGTGGCTGGTTATATGGCCCACCATCTGTGGACGTTAGGAGTGCTGGCTGCTGGTTTAATTTTTAGTGAAATAAAGTATGGCTAATCCAGTAAAAGTTAAAAACACAACAAGGGCTGTCTTTTCGCTGGTGTGTCTGTCGGGGTGAGGTACTCAACAGGCGGTGGGTCGCTTTCTGGGCTGCTTATAACTGGTGGCGGTGGGGTCGCTTTCTGGGCTGCTTATAACTGGTGGCGGTGGGTCGCTTTCTGCAGGTTCTGGGCTAGATACTTTTTTTTAAAATGGCTGGCGCGGGCCTTGTGTTTAAGCCTTGATTGTGTCCTAAGTTTTGATCGT